>KK121206.1:51626-91250 GCA_000611955.2 Stegodyphus mimosarum
AATATTTCCTTTCTTTCTATCTCTCAATTCAGTTTTGACAGAAGTGATGTATATTCATTTCTTTATGGTAAGTAACTGATTTTAATTATCCTTTTTATAATTCCTATTACTAACAGATATAGGTGATAAATTATTACCTAAGTTACTTATTAAAGAATTTTCTTTTTATTTAATGATCTTTCTGTGTATCATGCATTTTTAGAAGTAATATTACAACCAAGCCCAGCCCTTACATTTCGTACAATTGGAGGAATACTAGACTTTTATATTTTTCTTGGGCCATCTCCTGAAGATGTGGTGAAGCAGTATCTTGAGGTAAAAATATTTTTGGGCTGAAAGTGAGCTCAATTTTGTAAGTTGAAAGTGCTTTTTTATTATTGACATATTTTTCTCGACTTTATTTTTCAGCTTATGGGTATAAGGCAAGATTATCCAAGCATACTTTGTCATTATCAATGATGTGTTTTTATTTTTGAGTGCTTGGACTATACTTTAAATATATGCAACTTTCAGAAACATTGGAGCTAAACTAAAATTAAAAAAAAAATTATACTCTAAAATCGTTAAAAAAACAAGTTTAAAAATTGTATGCTATAAATGTTGAATTTAAATACTCTTTAGCAACGCTACTGTTAAATATGTGTAAAATGTAAATGTTGACATTGACAGATACGTTTTTATATCTGTAATTAATTCTGTGGTAATAAGATATTGAAAGATAGTTCTATATTCATGAATTTGGGATAATTCCTCCTTAGGAAGTATATATATATATAGTTAGTTAATGTTTTAAGTGTTTTAACTGAGTAATATTGTTTTAATTTTAATATTCAATCTCTTGAATGAAATAGCTTATTGGTAGCCGAAACTTGATCTATAATTGAAGCTTTAAAATATTATACTAAATTTAAAGCAAGACTGAATACTTCTAGTATCACCAGAGAAAATGCTTGAAAATTCTCTTTAAAACAGGAACAAATTGATAAGCATTTTCTGTGTCATAAACTCCAAATACAAAAAGTCATAAGTGTTTGATAACAAATTTTGCTATAAGGTTGCATACTAAATGCAATCCGTTTTTTACTTTTTCATTGAATTATTGCATAGCCAAAGGTCCAAAATATCTTTTACAATTCTCTGTTTTTGTTAGTATTTATCACTATAATTATTTATTCATCATTAATGTTTATAACATCCACAGTTTGTATGGTCTTCATTTCTTTGCACTTTGCTCAACATTTTCCCTTGGAAGTAATACTTTTATACTTTTTCATAATTACTAAAATATTTATCAAAAAAATTTTATGTGGACACATAACATCCTTTTCAATTATGCAGATTTTTTGCTGCATTTCACTTTAACTTATTTCCTCGAATTTCATTAGAGATATATTTTTCATTCAGTTGTGTGTGGCAGTCAGTGTCACTTTGTGACAAGGTATAAATACAGAAAAACTCAAAACATCTTCTTTGAAAATTATGAAATACAGAAAAACATAAAACATCAAATACAATTAAAAACAGTTAATAAAACAATTTTTACAATTAAAATTAGAAAAACAAGCAATTGTAAAAACAAGCAATTTGGCCAAAAGACAGGTGCACAAAACTACTTGGCAAAAAGACTCTGAAGAAAACTCACCTAAATAACTTTTCTACTAAGAGTTTCAAATGTAAACAAATGGAGGCTTTGTTAGGTTAATAACATTTAAACAAAGGTAAAATTGTTGGCAATTCTACAACTATTGCATGCAGATTAATTAAAGGTATAAAAACCTTAACCAGAATATAAGAACAACATAATGCAATCACTTTTAAAGCAAAAAAGTGCACATTTTACCAACATATAGGAATAAAAAAATTGAGCTCACCTAGCCAGAAAAAGGAAGTGCACAAATCACTGTTATAGCTGTTCTATATGTACAAAATTTCAACATTCTGAGGTTACTTGTTTTTGAGTTATGCAATATACATAAATAGAGATACATATGTATGTAAAAAACTTACATACACATATATGTTCTCTTTTTTTTTTTTTTTTTTTTACTTACATATGTAGGTTTTTTTATGATCATCTGAATCCATTTAAGGAAAATGAGTCCTTTATTCTGTCTGTATGTACAGATTTCATACAAAAACATCATTCAAATATATTTAAGCAGTTAAAATGGATATTTTCATTCAAATACGATACTCGATTCCCCCTCCCAATTACAATAGTTCCTTTATTTCGTACAAGGAAGTAAAAAGAACAAAGAAATTCAAAGTAAAAAAAAAAAAAAATTGATGATGTTTTTGACTTAGTAGAGTTCTCTTAATCTGCAAATTCCTGTAATCTGTACTTATTTTTAGATCTAAAGAAGTAAAATTTTGTTTTTCTGTAAATTAAATATAGTAAATTTAACAGCAAATTTTTCTTTTACATGTATGTGGAAATAAACTTTTTAACAAAAGCATACTAATTAAATATTTTGATTGAAGAAGCAGTTTTATATTACTATTGAAATCATTTAGCATTTTCTGCACCCACGTGAATACTATGTGCTGAGATCATGGTAAAAATCTTTTGATCATAGACATAGATCATGAATCTCTAAAATTTTTCATTTTATGTAAATCTGTACTTTTGATTGCATATTCTGCTGTCTTTTAAAATTGATTTTAAGTTTATATGGTTAGCAAATGTCAAAAAGTATTTGTTCACAACTTTTCGGGTATTGAGTTCTCATTTAAATGTACTTCATAGCTGGGTTGTCTGCTTTCCTTGCAACAAGCAAGTTTCCTTTAATTGGCAGCAAATAAAGATGGATTCTTAGAAATAACTCATGAGCAGTTTTGCTGGCATTAAAAATTAAATATATGGAAAAGAAAAGAGGATTAAAGGATATAAGAAATTTCTTTCAATAAATCAAAAAGTTCAATTATAGCACTTACATGTGAAGAATGTAATGGAAGAACTAAAATGACTGAATTTAGGGAAAACCGTATTTCTGGAATTTTTTTAATATGTATGTACTTATCTTTTTCTCTCATTCAATGGTATAAAAATTGCTTTGAAAGCAGTTTCACCTTATTCATTCTTAATTCATCCTTATTGCTCTCCACTATTTTTTTCCTCTGTAATAACGATATTAGTATTGTTATTAAAAAATATAATAGTTTTTTATTCAATAAATGTTAATTAAATTCTTAAGATTTAAATACAGTTTGGCTAGTTATTTATGTACAACAATTCAAATTTAATACATTCACTTTTAACAGTATGATAATTCATACTTTGAATTCTTGTTTAGGGCACTTTGTGTTATTTTCGTGTGCCTGTGTTTATGTTTGCAAAATATAGGTGTATTTAAAAAGATGATTTTGGAGAAAAGACATGAAATTTAAGGCTGGTTTTTAGAAAAATGTATAAGGTATTTTCTCACTCCTTATTATGTTCTTCATTGTGTATTGAAAGCTTATGCTGCTAACAGTCAAAAGTTCCAGAATTCAAATCCCGGTGAGGGTATTGCTGAATTTGCATATTTCTCTGGCTTCATTATGCCTCTGCAAGTGGCTTTTAAACTAAGATGTTGTGGACAATAATTTATGACCACAATTTGGTCTCTGCCTCTGGATGAATAATGTATTTTCTTCTTTCTTATACCATGCCTTCATGGCATAATTGGAAGCGCATATAACTAGTAATGAGAAGGTCTACAGTTGAAATCACCTGGAGGATACTGCATATTTTGCTTGTTTCCTGCTTTGACAAACCTAATGAAGAAGATGAAGAGAAAGTATGAACATTAAACATTTTATTATTATTTATCCAAAATGAAAATCAAAAATCAAGATTATTTTTATTTTCTATAACATTATTTAAAAGAATCTTCCACAAAAAGGTTCAGTTTCTTTTTATATATATTGGATTGAAAAAAACACACATTTTTTGGTGTTTTTTAGCTTTGCAAATTTAACTTGGTTTTGTTTAATTCCCCTCTCTCCCCCCCTTTTTTTTTGGAAAGAAGGGGAAGAAAATGATGTACTTCATAAATAATCAAGCTGTTCTCTCCAATTTTTTTAAAACTGTATTTACACTATAACTAGAGTTTTGAATAATGTATGGCTAATTCAGATTGACTTCTCAGACTGAAATTCTAAAACTTGTTATGCAGTCAACATATCAATGTAAAAACCAGAAATGCAGTGTAAACAAAACTCAGACAGCATGACATACGGTCTAAATTGATAATCTGTGCTCTCCTTGATCCTAAGCTAAGCAGACTATCACAATTCTGTTAAGTAGTATTATGTACACTGCACAAAAAAAGTGGGGGGGCAGTTCTATATCTCCTGTTCTACTGGGCCGATTGACGAAAATTCAAGTTGCGTTTTTCATGTCTCGAAAGCGTGACAGGATATATATTAGATTTATATATAGCATTGTTATAATATAGGTAGTTTGACACAAAATCGGACTTTTTCTGAAATGACATGCCAATTTTTTCCGTATTTCGTTTCTACAATTCAAATCATGTCTAAGTACTAAATTTGTAAAATTTGGTGCAAAATTTACAGAGAAATTCAAAAAATTATCTTGGCATATTTCTTTCAGTTTGTGCCAAGGAATAATTTACTTGGCGAACTTCGTAATTTACAGCAACCTTTTCACTGTACACAAGTGGACAAAATGTCATCGTTCATACTTTCAAATAATTTTAACAAAGTGCGTAAACCACATTTGGCATTATATCGCTTATAGAAAATATGCCAAATTTCAAAACACACCAATATATAAATTCACGTATATCTAAGAAAATGTTGAATGAAAAGTTCTAATTTTTTTGCAGGTATGCTTAGAAATGCATCTACTTTGCGGTGATGGTAAAAACTTTGCAGGTTATAATTCAAAATTTTTTTCAAAAAATTTATAAAAGTTATTTAAAAATACAAATTTTAAAAATAAATCATTAAAAATGGGCAAATATTGTTTGAAATGAACCTTAATTTCGAAATGTGAAAGAAAGAATCAAATACATTTAATAAAAAAAAGGAGATATCAATAAATATATAACAAATTTAATTAACATTGAGGAACTAAAGCTTTGAGAGCTAATTTTTTAAAAACTACTCGTGCGATTTTTACAAAACTTGGCAGTTTGGCATAATTTGAGTCGTAGAATCGAAATATGAAAAAAAAAAAAATTGGCGTGGCAGTTCAGAAGGCCGATTTTTTGTCAAAATACCTATATTAGAACAATACTATATAAAAATCTAATACATATCCTATGTTGCTCTTCAAGACATGAAAAATGCAAGTTGAATTTCATCAATCAGCCCAGTAGAATGAGAGATATAGAACTGTTCCCTTTTTTTTTTGTGGGGGAGGGACAGTGTAGCTATGTTATCATTGGCTACCACAAATAATGCTGTCTATTAGACTTTCAGTGTGCTGTGATGATTTATAATGGAAACTTTTTAGTTCATTGTAGAAATAAATCTTAACATAAGACATCCATGTTTTTAGGTAGAAGTCTGAAATTATATGTCGCTTGAAATTATTTCTGGCTGATATTCTTATCATAT
This sequence comes from Stegodyphus mimosarum, assembly GCA_000611955.2. Classification (NCBI taxonomy): domain Eukaryota; kingdom Metazoa; phylum Arthropoda; class Arachnida; order Araneae; family Eresidae; genus Stegodyphus; species Stegodyphus mimosarum. The sequence continues at coordinate 57,195 of KK121206.1, forward strand.
TTGCTGGTTGCTGTATCTCTAAAATAAATAGTTTAGAACAGTTTATAATTTATTTTTTAAATGAGCTTCTAAGAAGTATTCAAGTCTTTTGCTTTCTTGGCAAAAAAAAAAAAATCTGAAATGTTTCAGATTTTAAATTACGTCCAAAGGGATGTTTATTTAACATTTTGTGTGTTACCTTTATTTGTTAAATACCATGTTCTTCGCACTTAAACCATAAAATTCAGTTCAACAGCAATATCGCAAAATAATTTTAAATTGAGCATATCTTTAGAAATTTTGGTACACGCTCTCACGCACTGGAGATAAAAATGTTTTTCTGTACAACGTTGGTATTGCTGGCTTTGAAATCTTTGAGTTTGTTAATGAAAAATTCGTTAAAGTTTTAGAGAATATTGTTACGAATTTCACATTTATTTGGCTATTTATTTAGAACTGTAATTAAAATTCCTTTTTATTTTCCCGTGCAACGCACGCAGACGATTTTTGAAGAGAAAGCTACGTCAAAAAAAAAAAAAATGCATACATTTATGCAGATTTTTCATTTTTTAAACTTTAATGCAGAGCGATAACATTTAGTGGCAACAATTTGAAAAGTAATACGCCGTTTTTGTGTTTCCGACGCAAAATCGCAAAACGAAAGTAATAGTCCTTCGGGACTAAATCCCTTTGGACTAAAAAAAAGACTTTGCTGATATATTTATTGCATTATTAGCTCTAAAACAAAAGTTACTTCTCTCATCATAAACTTTCGTTTTCTTTACATATTTCTCATCTTATTTTGTGTTTATTTGCCACACTGTGAAATTGTATCTGTATAAAATTGCAAGAAATGGGTTAAGAATGTTTTTCTTTGCTATTTGAAAATTTTTTTAGTAAGAAGCAGAATTGTAGCAGTTTTTTTATGATAAGTTTCCTCTTTTCTTGGAAATACAGTTCTGAAGAATTTGTTCTCATTAACTCGTACATTTTATTAAAAATAAGATTAGAGAAGTGAACGATTTGTCTTAGTACAAATCGGACATTATTGCGTAAGAATTAAATAAATGCAGCTACATGAAACTGACTTGCTGACAGTTTGATAAGTACTAAAAAATTTAAGCTCAAGCTGCAAATTATTTCACAGGTTTGGGTATTATACTAGTATTTTAGTTACTGATGACACAAATATTGATTATGACTAATTAATATGAAAATATAATCGTTTATAAATTTTTGTATTGCTGAATAAAAACGGCATTTACAGCAGGCATGTGAAAATGTTCAGTAAATTGAAAACTGGTATTTGCCCAAATTTTTATGCATTAAGTGAACTATTAATTGATAAGAGTGAAAATTTCTTTTTTACTAAAACAACTTGTGTTGTTATTTTAGTAATTATTAATGCATATTATGTTACATTATTTGTTATAACTTAGTCGTATCTTGTATAGTTAAATAATAGAAATAATTTTCGTGGTTAATTTAAATATTGTTAAACTTGTATTTTTGCACTTGTATCTATTTTTATCTTTCACTGTTTGAAATTTTCCCACATTTTTTGCAATCTTTATTCTTTTTCCTTTTCTGTGACTTATAGGTTTCAGAAATTGAATTATGTGGCAGCACTATAACTGAAATGCTTTTTAATCATTCTGCAGGTTATAGGACTGCCAGTTATGCCACCTTATTGGGCTCTAGGGTTTCAGATTTCACGATGGGGTTATTCAACAGTTGACGATATCAAAGCTGTTATGGACCGCACAATAAAAGCTAATGTGCCTTATGTAAGTTATAACTGAAAGTATAAATTTTTTAAGATATTTTATGTGCAAAAACGTTTTTGAAATTAATGTAAATTTTACAATTGGTCAGTATTGTAATTCGGCCAGTTACTTCAGATAGCACCAAGGAATATACTACTTTTGTTCCAATAAGTTATATTTGAAAGAAAAAAATTAAAAGACATTAAAAAAGCATATTAACTTTATAAATGTTTTGGCAGAGTGAAAGATGCTGCACAGAATTATACTTGCTACTCACTCTTGCCACTTATGATGTTTTGTTTCTAGATATTATTATATTCTGCTAACAGTATACCTACTTGTTTTTTGCATGGAGGGGACAGAAAGAAACTGTTTCATGTGAAGCATAAAATATTAGAACTACCAAAGAAAAATATTCAGTGCTGGAAAAGTGTAAAGCTACTCATATCACAACAAAGTATGTGATGTTATGCTGTATAAAATGGATATACTTTTTGATATGTACCTTGAGCTTGTGTGCTATTACTTAAAAAAATGATGCTAGTTCCTAATGTTAATAGCAGTGTAAAATAAAATGAAAATTTTAATGCTGTATTAAAACAAAATCACTGCCCCTGTAATTATCCAACATTATTTTTATTTTGTCTTAAAGCTATGCACATGTGCGCACATACACACACATATATATAAAATTCATAATAATTAAGTAAGAGAACTTTCCATATACCATCTGTAAGGAACAGAAATTCAATTTAAAACCACGAATGAAAAAAAAATTTAGTCATTATTTTAATTAGTATTTTCAAGACTTTCTTTAAAAACATAAAAACCTGCTAAGAAAAATCTTTAATCGCAAAAATACTAAAATCTAAAGTAAAAATGTTAAGTATTGGTAAAGTAAGTATTGTCACTGATCGCAGATTAATTGACTTAGCAAGGGGGTAAACCAATCTATCATCAATTAACATTAACTAAGAATTAAATTAACAACTAAATTACTAATTTATTTTAAGTAAATATATATATATATATATTAAAAAATAGCATGCAAAATTTTGTAGTTAATAATTGTCAATGGAAATTTAAATTATTTCTGGTCTTAAAATTTTACTGATATGTACATTAAAATGAAAAAGCTGATGTGTTCAGCACATGACTTCCTTGAACAGAATATTAACTTATATGCATTTTTTTCTGCATTTCATTTAAACTTATTGAATGAAATCTACTTTATCAATAGCACATAAACCTCAGTAGAATAAATACTCTATTTAAAATTCACTATATTTATTTACCATAGCGACACTCTGGCGCTAGGTTCACTTAACAGCGTTATATCTTATTCATTTTATAACTCAGAATGCACAAAAATTATATCATCTGAAGAATTATGTAATCATTGCCATATGCTCTATTCAAATACTATAATAAATCTAAAACGATGTATAAAAGAATTTGGACAAATTAAAAAAAAAATAGTTTTTCACAGATGATGCAGGGCCACTTATCTAATGCTCATGCACTACTTGTAAACATTCACCTCTGTCTGAGACAGACTGGCGACAATATTTGCTGCTAATATGAAACACTCATTTCCTCGAATTTCATTAGATATAAATTTTAATTCAATTAGTTCAATATAAATTTTAATTCAGTTCTCACTTCGCACAAGGCAAAAATAGATAAAAACTCTAAATATTTTCATTAAAAATTTAAACGTATAGAAAAACATAAAACACCAAGTACATTTAAAACAATTAAAAAGAAAACAGTTTTTACAATTAAAATTACAATTTTTATGCAAAAACAAGCAATTCGGTCAGCAGGCAACAAGGCAGAATTACTTTGTCAGAAAGGAGACAACTGATTGGTGTAAAATTTGCATAAAAATATGGTGGAACATACATATGAATAGTAATGCAGTGTATGAGCAAATAATGTGCGCCTGTAATGCCACTTAACTGTAAAAGAGAAGACACAGTTTTCCACATGGGAATAATTTCCTTGTTGTTTGTTAGACTAGAAATGTTGAGTTTGCTTCAAGTAAGATGGAATGTGCATCGTATGAAAATGTTCCTTTTATACTAATGCTCAAAAGCATATATATTTTGTATGAATGGCCTGAATGGAGCATACAGCCATATCAAACTACAGGAAATATGGTGTGTAGTACAGTAAAAAGTGTCTACAATTTGGTGAGGTGCCATCTTAAGAGTCATAATTGTTTACACAGTGGTTATTTCCATGTATCTTTAATAGAGCAGTAGAGGTGTTTACATGTGCATGGATGCTAGAATGGCATGGAATTCTCAAATGAATAAAGCTTCTGCATAAACAACAAAGTGGATCAGTGTGGCCATAAATGCACTATATACATATAAACAAAATTTCATTTTCATTTTTTTCCTTCGTACTAATCCCTCTGATCTGAATCAGATCAGATCTGTAAGTTCATTTGCCTTCATAACTTCCAACACGAAATTAGGTCTCTTCACAGCGGATCTTCATGCTTCATGTCAACACAACTAAGTAGATGTTGCACAATAGCTTCATGGTTTTTATATTTGGTCGTGGGAAAAGTAGGAAAAGTTTTAGTACCTCACAATGGCACTATACACATATCACCTATAGTCATATGTGTATAGTGCCATTGTGAGGAACTCTTGTTGGAATCTTGTTGCATTTATTGTTATACTGGTCCATTTTGTTGGTGCTGGACCATACTGGTCCAGCACTAAGAAAGGGGAGTTAAGGTAAGAGATACAATTGGATATGGATGTACTTATGTTTGATATGTATATTTGGTGACAGTAAGTAATCCATCACAAATGTATTAAAGTCTGTAGTTGCCTTATATTTTCAGGAAGGAATTTTCTTCATGGTTAAATTTTTTTATTTAATTTTATTAATATAATGATTTTTTACTCTAATTTTTGTCTAATACATTGACAGTTAAACCATTTTCAAGTGTCACTCTTAGTTTCTATTTCTATTATCATTTGGCTTAATTTTTATGATTGTTATATGACTCATTTCTTCTGGCCTTATATTTGTATCTTTTATTTGATCATAAATCTGCAGCAAATAGCCAGGTGTATGTTCATCTATATAAGTATTAATGATGACATCTCATGAAATCTTTGATTTAATCTTTATGTTCTTTATATGTTTAACAAAATGATGATCTTTGTGAGTCTCATCTGCGTTTTTTTGTAACATAATTTCTTAAAAATGTATTATAAAACATAAATGCTAAAAAAAAATTACCTACTTTGAACTATACACTAGGAGAATGGCTTTAATTAACAATTCTTGGAGACAGCTACTAACACACTCATGATATTGTAGTACAGAACCTGGTACTGCTATTGGTTTCAAGGGTGACGGGAAACGGCTCTGGCTTGGTTGACTTCAGGACATTTAAGGACCCTCAGATATTTCTGTGATACTAAAATTTTTCCCACTTTTCCCACCACCAAATATAAAAACCATGAAGCTACTGTGCAACATCTACTTAGTTGTGTTGACTTGAAGTGTGAACATCCCCTGAAGAGACCTAATTTCGTGTTAGAAGTTATGAAGGCAAATGAACTTACGGATCTGATCTGATTCAGATCAGAGGGATTAGTGAGAAGAAAAAGAAGGAAAAAAATGAAAATGAAATTTTGCATATTTAAAATTATTTTCAACCCCATTTTTTAAAATCTTTAATTTATTACCAAGGCAGTTTTTGATCTGTAGAAAAGATATCTCATTTTGGCATCATTACTACATTGTAAATGCTTATCTCCCTATCTTGCTCTTTCAAATATTATTGCATATAATTGTGGTATAAATTAAAGTAATTTAATTTGTTGGGATTTTTCTAGGAAACTTAAAAAAATCTAATAAAAATATACCAGAAACTTAGAAGACTAAAGTAAAATTAAAATGTGGTTGCTATGTGTTTTTCATGTGATGTAGATTAAATAATTTTAAGTACTATGCTTATTAATATAAAATTTTACTTTTTATAAGTATGACAGTAAGATTTTATATGTTTTATTACATGTAGAATTCTTGATGTTTTTAGTAATTTTTATTTAAAAAATGTAATTTTTTTGTGCTGTTTAACATATTTTTTATATGCTTTTTGATATTTTCTAGGATGTCCAATATCTGGATATTGATTACATGGATAATTTTAAAGATTTCACTTATGATTATGATCGCTATCAAAATCTACCGTCTTTTATAGATGAAATTCATGATAAAGGAAGAAAAGTTATAATCATATTAGTGAGTAATTAATTTTAGTGCATAATCTGTGTAGTAAATAAAACATTCATTATTTTATTAATATGTGTAGCTATTTAGTATATAACATTTACATGCAAAATTATAGTTAGGGTAAAAGGATTCGTGATGAATGACAAATATTTTAATGCCTCTAAAACAGGGTAGGACTCATCCACTTAATTTACATGTTAGAACCATTTACTAAAATATTTTTACTTTGGTAAATATATTGTTAAAATTAAACTATAATATTTAATTAAGCAGTTCATTGATCCTTAATATTGTTACTTATCAATTAATACATTTTTTGTGTTCCTCTACTGTCTGAAAGCATTTAAAAAAATGTACTTAAAATGGAAAATTCACTAGCCATTCTATTAACTGTAGCATTTGTGAAATGAGCTGAAACTTTTTAGGAGGTTTATATTGAATTTTCTGAATTTTGTGCTATCTATACATGAGGTTTATGAAAATACTTTTAGATTTATATCTTACTTTGTTATACTTATATGTGATATATGTTTCTCTCTATTTTTACTAAAAAAATCAGGCTGATTTATTTTATTATTTATTAAGTCTCGGAATATATGCCTAGTTTAGATTACTATAATTTTTTAAATGTTCTTATCTTTTACATAATTTGACTTATTTTCCAATGCTTCCTTGCTGCAAAAATAATCATACCTAATTAATGACGCAGCAATGCAGATTAATAACAACAAGCAGTGGACTGTACTAAAATTCGATTTTATTCTCAAGCAAAAAAAATTGCATTCCAAATTCAGCTAAAACAAAATATCTACTCTCGACTCCAAAGTACAAGTAGTTATGTGATTGACTTAATAAATCTGCATTTGTAATAGCAGCATCATCTACTAACTTAAATTTAATAATAACATACTGCACCCCTTGAAGCACTCCAAGAGCTTCAAAGGAAAATACAAGGTAACCTGAAAAACTGTAAGAAAATATTGGTGACAAAGTATAAAAGAAAAGTTGTATATAATAAAACTTAACAATGTTAAAAAAGTCCAATGTTCTAAAGAGTTCAAAGTTCATAGTGTTTGACAGGCAAAGGACAGAGCTTAACAATAGGTCTTTTAATTTCTCCATTGGCAGTCGAATATCCACAACTCGAACTTTGTTATACGATCCGGGATATACATGAATTATTCTGCCCAATTTCCACTGAAGAGGTGGTATGTTTTCTTCCTTAATCAGGACTAAGTCATTGACAGACTTATTTTTGTGAGATTTCTTCCACTTGTTTTGATGTTGTAACTCAGATAGCTATTTTCGACTCCGCTTTTCCCAAAAATTTTGGAAAATCAATAGTATCAATTTCCATCAATCAACAATATTTTTCGGTTCTTCTAAATTTTCTTCGGGGAATGATGTGAGACATGTACCAATCAGGAAATGTCCAGGTGTGAGAACACTAATGTCATTTGGATCATCAGACTGTGGAAACAAAGGCCTCGAATTCATACAGGCCTCAACCTGTGTTACCAAGGTTGTGAATTCGGGATAAGTCAAGATTGCTGCTCCCACTGATCTTCGAAGATGATACTTCATAGATTTTACAGCAGATTCCCAAAGTCTTCCAAAATGTGGTGCGGCTGGAGGAATGAACATAAGATGTCTTTCCTTAATCGGCCTTCAACATGAATAATTTCTCCTTCATCAAGGAATAGACTTAAAGAAAGTATTTGGCTGTTCGATTTCACAGGTTTTCCACTCTTTAAGCTGGATACTTCGTCAGGAAATTCAGAATGTTGTAAAATTCTTATTATCATACAACTCGCATTATTAAGTTCTTCACTGACAAGAAATCCTGTTTTCTTAGAAGTGCCCGTCAAACAATTGTTGATAAATCATAAACAATAAGCAACAATACGGCATAATTTTATCCAGCATGAAAATTTGCAAAGAAAAGAGTCATCATCAATTTCAACTAAATTAGAAATAATTCATTTTATTTCTTCCTTGGCTGTCCAATTCCATTTGTTCATCCAATACAGATTCCGGATTAAAATTCTGTAACCAGGAAGGTCCATTGAACCATTGATCACATTCAATCAATTCATTAGGTTGTAATCCTCTAGTACCATAATCAGCAGGATTATTTTTTCCTTGAACATGATTCCGATTCACCTCAGGAATGGCAGTTTGAATTTTCGACACTCGATTGGCTATGAAAGGCAGCTATCTCCATGATTCAGATGCAATCCGAAATAAAGTGATAGTAGAATCTGACCGTGCAAAACAGTTACTAGCAGAAGTATTTCTGCTTGAATATTCAAGCAGTTCATCCTTATCTTTAGTAGATTTGCTAGCAATAGTGCAGAACATAGTTCTAGTCGTGGTAAAGATTGTGCTTGAAGTGGTGCAACTCTTGTTTTTGCACATATCAATGACACCTTACTTTCTTCTTCAGAAAACGATTTGGCACAAATAACTGCACAATATTCCTTCTCAGATGAATCACAAAAGGCATGTAACTCTATCTTGCAATGATTATCAATTAAAATCATTCTAGTAATTTTTAAATTTAAGCGAATTTAATTCTCCCTGAAAATGAGTCCAAATGGTCAATCATTGTGGATTAAGAGTTTCATACGAATCTAACTTGTCACTCCACCAGTCTTGAAGAAATATTTCTGAAAAAATAATAACTGGGGCGAACCAGTCTAAGGGGTCAAAGAGTCTGGCAACTTCTGACAGCACATTCCTTTTAGTGACAACTGAAATTACTGAAGGTAGAATGTTAAAATTAAATGTGTCACTTTGGGGATGCCAGTTTATTCCTAATATCTTTCTTGATTGTTCCTTGAAAATTTCTAACTGCAGTGCATTTTCTCTGAGTTCTTTTAGTATTCCTTCTAATACTTCAGGCATGTTAGATGACCATTTCCAAAGTATGAAGTCTCTTCTACGCATAAGATTATCTATGTCATGTATTAAAATTTTGGTAGCAGCACTTGTTAAAAGATCATCCACATAAAAATCAGATTTTGATAACTTCCGAAGCCCTTGGGGAATCCCTTTGCTCATTTAAAGCTAACTGGAGAAGAGAACGGGTTGATAAGAAAGGTGAAGGGGAAGTTATGTATGTCACCAGTAGTCGATATTCTTGAATTGGTGCATTCACATGATTTCTCCAAAGAATGCACTGAAAATTCATATCTTCTTGATGCACGCGAATTTGTCTATACATTTTTTCTATATCCACACAGATAGCAACAGCATAGGTTCTAAATCGGATGAGAATGTCAAACAACTCTGGTTGAATTCTAGGACCTACGTATAGCAGGTCATTAAGTGAGTATCCGCTGGATATTTTTGCTGATGCGTCAAATACAACCCTGAATTTAGTGCTAGTGCTTGATGGTTTAAATACAGGGTGGTGAGGTAGATAATAGATCATTAAAGTGACAGGTTCGGAATCAGGTATGACTTCCATATGTTGCAAATGCAAATATTCATCAAGAAACCTCTTATATAAGTTATACAGTTCAGGTTTTCTCATTAATCTATTTTCCAAAAGGAAAAACCTTCTCAAAGCTTCCCTTGAATCTCCTAATTCTGATGGAGATTTATTGAATGGTAATCTTGCTACATATCTATGTGTGTTGTCTCTGTTATGAGAAGTTATAAAATGTTCCTCACATTTTACTTCAGATTTCATCAGAGCAGTTTCTTCTGGAACTGTTTAGAGAGTCCAAAATTTCTTAACTAATTCATCAGTAGTTAATTCTTAATTATTTGATATGCAAGTGTTCACATAAGAAGTAACTAATGCTATTCCTAAAATGATCCAACCTAATTTTGAATGAACAACTGTTGGAAGTTCTTGGCTTTGTTTAATTGGTTCACCCAAAATAAGTGATATGAAAACATTGACTTCTAGAAGAATATTTATTGGAGCATATTCATAAAATGTAGTATCCGCCAAAATCAGACCACTGAAAGAATTTGCGCTGTTTGATGGTAATGATACATGTGGTAAGTTTCCAAAAAACTTGTCTATAACAAAAACAGAAGTTGTAAAGGAAGGTTCTGAGCCAAAGTGAGGGAAGAAGGTAATTTCCAATTCACCATTTGTTTGAGATGCGGTTGAGATATCTGGATCCTTGCCCTCTTTCTATCCAGACAAAGTTTTGAAAAGCCAACTCTCAGTAATGAAGTTTGCCTGTGAGCCAGAATCCAACAAGGCTCGACATTGTACAAAATTACCTAGTGCATCATGAACCTTAATTGCAGCAGTGCACAACAAAACTTCCTTGTTTATAGTTCCACTATTCACAAAATTAGAGTGTATCTGATTAAAATGATAAATAACATTATCTGGGGTAGTATTTTCTGTCATATTTTGAGGAGTAAACACCCTTGCATGAACAGGCAATGTATTTCCATTATTATCAGTAGCAGATAAACCAGTATCTTGAGATTTCGTGAAATGCAATAATGAATGATGATTATTATGACACGTTTTGCATCTACTCAAGCTTTTACAAGCCTGAACATTAAGCATATTAGATAAACAGTTAAAACAAAGTTTGTTAAACTTCGCAAAATTGAATCCCTTGCTAACAGGCAATTTACCAAATTGATCACACTTATATAAGTAATCATCCTTCTTACAAAAAGGACAATCTGTAGTAATTTTTAAAACCAACGATATGACTTTAGAATCTTTCTTTCCTTCAAATTGGTTTTACTGTTGTGAAGTATTCTAGCATGTTCCTTTAGAAATGTAAGTAATTCGTTTAATGTTCCTAGTTGATCACCTTTTAAGTGTCTCTCATACCAAATGTGTGTATTTTTATCCAATTTTTCTACAAGTAAATGAGTTACCAGTGTGTCACCAAAGTTTTCAACCCTTTGTTCTAGAACATTTAGGGAACAAATGCATTCATTAGTGACGTCAACAAGATTCAAAATAGCGTCCGCTGAATCAACATTTGGACGAGTAACAAGCTTCTTAATTAATGAATTCACCAGTACACATTTATTCAAAAATCTGTCTTCGAGTAAATCCCAAACAATTTTGTAATTTGAATCTGAAATAGGTGTAACTTGAATTATTTTCAGAGCTTCAGCCTTGCAAGAGCTCTTAAGATATTGAAGCCTTTGAGCATCTGATAATTTAACATTGTTGTGTATACTGGCTTTAAAAAGATCACTAAATGTAAGCCATTGATCTAAATTTCCATTAAAGGTAAGTAAAGTTGATTTCGGAAGTTTTATTTCTGTAGTATCTGATTTAACACTAACTGAACTAACATTATCAAGGCGAGAACCCTTTTGTTCTAAATCCAAGTACAGATCATCAATTGTATTTTTAACTATTTGATATTCTTCAAAATAGGTATCAACTTCCTTTTCCTCACATGTTACATTAATGCTATCAAAAATGCATAAAACATCTGCACTTAAAATATTCAGTTTCTTTTAAAAAGTTTAATTTTTGTCTCATCGGCTTTAACAATCTCAGAATTAATTTTATCTTTCAATTTTGTTAAATTGCCATTAGCGACTCATTTCTTTACTAACAGTGATTTCATATCTGTCAGGAAAAATGTAAAATTGACTTATCCTAAATTGATATAGCACATTCGTTCTTTCAAATGAGTCAGCAAGAGTCCGTAGCATCAAAATTATTTGATTAATTAAAAAAATACATATTATCCATCAGGCGATGACAAATAAATGTTTGTTGCAGAGATTAAAAAGGAAGAGATTAAAACACTAAATGAAACACAAGATGCGAAACTTTGTAAACAAATCTATGAATCGAAAGTAGTAAAAATTGCTTATGTGGCGTTCGTACATCGTAGCATACGATAATCTAACTTGAGCAAAAGGGAATTATTATTTCCAAAAACTCATAAATCCTCCGGCTTGATGGACCAAAATAATTAGTGATGCAGTGATGCGGATTAATAACAACAAGCAGGGGACTGTATTAAAATACAATTTTATTTTCAAGCAAAAAAATTTACATTGCAAATTCAGTTAAAACAAAATATCTACTCTCGACTCCAAAGTACAAGTAGTCATGTGATTGACTTAATAAATCTGCGTTCGTAATAGCAGCATCATCTACTAACTTAAATTTAATAATAACAATACCATTTTCACAATTTTTGCTTTATTTATTTATTTATATTGCAGATCATTTTAGCTATGTAAAATGTACTTACTCTACTTTTGAGTTTTAATTAACTGTAATTATTATTATACCTATTTCTTCATAAAGAACTAGCAAATTTTCTGTTTTTTGTGTATTTTTTAATTTGTTTCTGAATGTTTATATTTGATTATCTTGTATTTCCCATCCAGTAACATTTTAATCATCACCCATCAAAGAAATATGTTCATCTAACACCTATTAATATAGCAGCTATTAGTTCACTTAATGGAGCTGCTTTTTTAAATGTTTTTATTTTCACTGTGATTGTGACTTAGAATGTGGTAAATTTTTCAGGATCCAGCAATAGCTAGTAATAAAACTTTGAAATCTAACTATCCAGCTTTAGATGTTGGCATCAATAGAGATATTTTTGTCAAAATAAATGATACATATATAGAGGGAAAAGTAAGTCTGTGATTCTCTTCCTTTTAAATGTTGTTGGCAAAATGCATATTAAACTTAATAACATTAAAAAGATGTATTCTTTATTGTAAGTTGTTTAATTCCAGATTAATAAATTATTCTGAAGTAATAAACCCAGAATATTTTAGAATAATAAATTTTTCTCAAATAGTAACATGCACAATTTTTGCATAATTAGTCTTAAAATATGAATATTTAAGAATGCTGCATGACTAAAGCATAAAATTATTATCATTCAAGGGAAAAAAATATGTAGTTTATGCCATAGGATGCTGTGTATGCCATAGAATGCTGTGGAACATGATAAAAGCAATTTAAGTATATTGCAATATGCATTAAGGGGAAATAATTAATTTCTATTCCCTAATATAGTTTTAAAAAAATAAAAAGAAGTAAAAGAAGAACATTCAAATAGAATATGGAAGCTTAAACAAATACACTAGTGCTATGTATAAAAAGATGAAAACAAAAATATTTAAAAAAAATGTTGTTTTAAAATTCATTTGCAATTCAAATAAAGTGCATGCAAGACTTTACTTAATGCATGCATGGAAACTTAGAAACAATTGATTCAACAACTAAAGGAATTTTTTTGGAGTAATTTTGTGGAGGAAAAAAATTTAAACATGAACTCAAGGAACTAATAATATTAGCATCTGAAAATTTTATGATTTTTTCTGTGGTTTATTTAATGATATGCGTTTGGTTCTGCATTTAAAAAGAAAAAAATAAGTTTTAACATAAGATTTATAATCACTCAGTTCAAGTATAAATTAACATAAGTTTTGTGATTAGTCAGTTCAAATATCATTAATTACATATATGTTGTCATTGTAAATCTTAATCTGATGTTAAAGTTTTTTTGTCTGAAATTATTTAGGAAGTTTCAGTTAGTGTGTTAGATTTCTTTGATGCTTTTGACATGCATAATTTTTTTTTCTCCTCCTTTGTGTGTTTGCTTTATTTTTATTTCTCCTCACTTCCTGCAACCAGCCCAATAAATGACACTTGTATATCATTTTTCTTTTGTTTTTTATTTTTCATATGTTGTCTTTTTACACATTCCTGCGTGCTATTTTTAAAGAGCAGATTCTGTCCCTTTTATGAAGAATATTTGGCTGTTTCACTTTGAAGTTAAATGGAAACTGCTTTTATTTTTTTGTCATTAAATATATTTTATACAATTAGATGGTGGAAAGTTAGAAATATATAGCATTTTAACATGCTTCCCTATTATAGAAAATTCCATTTTTGTTTAGAGGCTATTCAGAAATTCTAATTTAAATTTTTGTTTGATATACATATTTTGTCATCTTCATTTTTCTGTTCATGTAAAGTTGTAATGAAAAGTATGCTAATTATTCATTATTGTCTTTTGTGCTAGATATACTAATTATTTATTTTGTATTGGAGACTAATACAAAAATTAATTAATAAAATGATAATAATGATAATATTAATAAAATGTAATGCATATCGTACTTTATAAGCTTTGGGCTGGCAAATCATATTTTCCTGATTTTTCCCATCCTCAAGTCCGACCTTATTGGACTCAGATGTGTGCAGAATTCCGAAAAGCTGTTCGATTCGATGGCTTATGGCTAGTAAGTATGAAACTCTTCTTTTAATAATTTTGTGAAATTTAGAAGCATTTAATATTAAGGTTTTCAATTTCCATATTGATGTAAAATTCCTTTCTGAATTCTCTTTTGATTTTTTTAAGCATTTAATTAGACAATTCACATAGTGGAAAGTTAAGTTAGCAGATTGTTCAAGTTTGGTAAGAGTAGTTCAATGCAAATAAAGCAATAAACTTTTTGGATTCTTTTTTAATACTTATTACTGTGTAAAAATTTAATTTAATTTTGTTTTGTAATTCTTGTTTAATCACATCACTAACTGGTAAGATTTAGTTCGTATTTGTATCACTTTCTTGTTTAATCACATTTGTTTCCATAGTTGAAGGAGTAAACAAGACAGTTGTAATAACTCAACAAATATATGATTAATTTGTTGAAAACTTGATAAAACCTTCTGCTGTATCATAATTACAGGTATTTAAAATTGATAAAAATTTTGTTATAAGAGTAGTGTTGAAAACATAATTTTCAAATTATATTGGAGAAATGTTTTAAAGTATAGTCATTTTTAATGGTGATTTTTTATGCTGTTGGTAATGGTGTAGAGCTTATTTTTAATAACATTTTCCCCTCAAGGCTGTTTGAGGTCCTTTCAAAATTTTAGAAAGCAAGAATTTGCCTTTAGAGCAACATCTGAATTGCTTAATAAAGATTAAATCAGCAAATTTTTTATGGTCAATCCATTTATAGAATAATTCTTTCTTGAAAGTGTTTTCTCAGTCTAGCTCAGTGAGGATAAACATTATTCTCCTGTCAGAGAAGTAAATCTTCTTTTCTTTTTACATCAGAATGAAAGTAAAAGTCTTGGATCTCATCCTTGTATCCACTGGCATATATATTCCCTTCAGGAAGAACACAGCTTCTCCATCCAACCAATAAAATGAAACCACAATCATGGAACTACATCCTCTTAAGGGACATTTTTATTTGCTATTATGTAATTAATTGATATTAGGATTAATAATTTTATTGATATTAGGATGGATATAATAACCTCAGTGAGAGTTTCCACTGCAATGGTCTAGAGCAGCGGTTCTCAAACTTTTGACTAATGCATACCATTTAAACAAAAATTGAAAAACTTTAGTATGTTCACTACATTTTATGATGATTATTTTTCAATTTCTCAGTAGAAATAATTAAAAAAATATTTTGCTATTTGCATAACATTTTTTTAATTAAATGGCAGGCACTTGCCATTTCAGCATTGGCCTCTGATAATGTGAACTGGAATTCAGGATTCCATGTTAGGTATCAATCAACTGAATTTCTTGAGGCATTTTATCCACTTAGCAGCACAGACAGTCTGACCAGAGAACTTTAAAATGAATTTCTCCTCCAGAATGTAAACAAGATCTAACTCTGAGATGACTTTGCAAAAGTAATTTAGTGTTTTGTGTCCTGAGGCACTAACACTGATGTTCCCAAGTTTGGTTATGCCAAGAAGTGTTGAAAACTGAATAAGATACACTATTTTTCTTAGAGATCACCTGACTGCAGACGTTTCATAAACTTTTGTTCCCCCCCCTTTTTTTTGAGAGAGAGAGAAATGTGTTTAAAGATATAGATTCATTAGAAAATGCAAACAATTTGGACCCAGCATCTCTACCCAATATAGAGTCCAACAAAAGGACACAGGTTCCTGCACCAGAGCTAACTGGATCTCTATGCAATCTGAAGCCCCAATGTTGTCTTTTTTGGAAGCTTATCCCCAAGCTGCTGTCTCAAAAGACAAGTGACTAGCCTACTTACGCTAGTGGGAACAGCTAGGTGCTTTCTGTTTTAGTCTGAAGCTGAGACTAAAGTGGTGTGTTGGGGATAGTAGTTTCCCCTTTAGCTACCAGAACCTTCTTTTCAAGCCTTACAGGTCACAATGCATGGCAAACATGTAGGTGCTTTTCATTCCATGAGAAACTAGAAACAAAGGAATGCGACATCATCTCAGTTTGAGACCCAACCTCTGAAAAGAAAAACCATAAGGGAGGAAAATATGGAAAAAGAACAGATAAGGAGAGTTGAAAATGAAAGGAAGAAAGATCACTAGGGCTACAGGATTATGAGCCCTAGTGATCTTTCCTTCTTTCAATATAATCAATTATGCTCCAGGATTGTGAGCCCTTGTGATCACAAAAAGAGGGGTGATCCTTTGAAGGGCTAGAGTACCTCAGGATTGTGACACCTGCACTCACAAAGAGTGAGCCCCTATGAGGGTAGTTTCTTGGTATTTTAATACTATTTATATTAACGTTGTGTATTAATATTATTATGTTACTATGTACGTATTTCATGTTTTGTGATTTTGCCCATTTTACATTTGAAATCATTATTTTATTTCACTTGATTTTGTAAATCAGCTTTTATTTTAATGATGGTGAAATAGATATACTTTATTTTTACTTCTGAAATATATTTAATGGAAAATTCATTATCGTATGCTATAAATTGGAAAACATAATTTAGTTACAGTAAAAATCTCACTATCTGGCATGCAACTAAGCTGACCAGAGACTTACTCTAACTGGAATATTTAAGAATTTGGGAAAAAAATTTCCCTAAAAAAATTTAGTAAATGAGAGATCTGTAATGCCTTTATAGAGCTCTTAATATTATTAGCACAGATACATTGTCGCCAAACAGTGGGATTTAGCACCAGTAGTGGTTAAGCATGACATTACAACACATCATAAGTACACTGATTATCATGAATTAAGGAAAAGTCACAAAAATTACGATTACTGAAAAAGTTACATGTAGAATTTCATGAAACGTACCAACAATATACAACACATAGTAAGGTATCAAATAACATAAAAAGAAATTACCAGAAAATCATGGTAGTATAGAAATTAACACATGTATAAAATGAAAAATCGAAGATGTCGGTTTGCTGTAGGAAAAGTACCTTCAATATGGAATATGATCGCCTCTAGAAACAATGCAGCACATACAGCAATGTGTAATGCTTTCAATTATGCGGTCTATCAGTTCTATAGGAAGCGAGAGCCATAGCTCTTGCAAAGCAGTTGCAAGGGTCTGAGGGACTGGATTGAGAGCCGCTATACATCTCCCTAAAGCATCCCAAATGTGCTCGATATCCTGGGATCGAGGAGCATAAAATGTGCTCGATATTCGGGGTCCGCTCCATGTGCATAATTGTTTCCTGTTGAAGATAATCTTCTACGATGCGAGCCCTGTGTGGTCTTGCATTGTCGTCCTGTAACAGGACAGCATCACCTATTGCCCCGGCATGTTAGCACACATAAGCATCAAGGATGTCATCTCTATAAACTTGAGCATTCGTGGTTAACCTTGGAGAGACATGGAGGTCTGTGTGTCCACCCAAAGAGATGCCACCCCAAGCACAGACACTGCCTCTTCTCTATGCATCTCTTTCACGGATGTTTGATGAATGATAATGCGTTGCAGGTTCTCTCCATATCAAATAATGCCTACTATCTCTTTCTAGACTAAACCTGGACTCATCCGTAAAGAGAACAGCCCTCCATTTATCAGGCGTCCAGTGGACATGTTGTTGTGCCCACTGCAAATGGTCCCTTCAACGGCGTGACGTGAGCGGCCCGCAAATGGCTGGTAGCCTCGCATATAGACCACCTTCATGAAGCCTTCTACGCACAGTTGACGTTGACACCAACCTTCCTGCATGCACATAGTGTCAAATATCGGTCATCGGCGCTCGTTGTAGCAGTTGGCTGTCTTTGGCTGAACCTCCTGGATGCCGAATCTGTGGTTTGAAATTGCCTCCAAAGTCTATGAACCACAGAAGGACTCACATTTAGCCATCTGGCTACTTCTGTGTGACTTTGTCCTGCCTCTAGTCTCCCAATGGCTCACCATCGTAGTTCTGCAGGCAAATGATGCCTGGAGGTCATTGTTATGAATTGGTTATCTTAGATTTCTGATGTCACCATCACAGTGAAGTGTGTGGGCTTACTCTCAAACAAGGACTTTTATGTTCCTTGCAGATGAGGTATTCCGAATTGCAGCACCACTAATTTGCATATTTCAGTTTTACTCAGCTACTCTTACTTGGCAACAAATTGAAATTTTATATGGTTTGGCTTATTTTTGAGGCAGTTATTGCTATTTTTGTGATTTTTCCTCAATTTATGATAACCAGTGTAGTTCATTTTGGTTTATTGTAAATCCAATTAATATTCTGTACGTCTGTTTAATTTTTATAAAGAAGGATATAAATTCAGGTTTTTCCTCACATTCTAAAAAAATGATTAATATTTGGGACAGCATGAAATGGAGTATTTTCAAGTTACAGATTTTGGACATTTAAAAAAAAAAATCACAATACATGATTTTGAAAATGGATTGTGATTTTTTTAATGGAAACATGGAAAAAAATATGGTAAGCAATTTAAGTTTTTTATATGCTTTATCTGTAATTTGTGTCTTTAAGAATGTTCTGTTCATTTTAACTTCTGGTACAATGATTGCCGACATATCTGCCAACTTTTATTTTTGGCTGGATTTCATAATAATTGAAATATGTCAACTTTTTTGATTAAAATGCATTTAGTTCATGCTTATTATTAAGAACATGAAGTTGTTTGTTATAGGTGTCTGTGTTAGGAGATATTACATTCTCTGCTGTAAAAAGTCTGCATTGGTAAATGGTGTATTCACATTTTCTAAAGTTTCATTGTTCTATGTTATTGCATTTTGATTTGCTTCTTAAAATAATTTGTGCCGTACACATTCATATTTTTTCAATTTTTATGTTGATGTATATTAGTCTGCATAAATTCAATAAATTTTATTGAGAAATTTATGAGAAGTAAGGATTTTTGTACAATTTTGATACCTATGTGTAATTTGAGGTTTATTCATTGGTTTATTGAAAGACAGTACTTGTTATAAAGTGTTATGTAATAGCAGTAAACAGAATT
Organism: Stegodyphus mimosarum; assembly: GCA_000611955.2. Taxonomy (NCBI): domain Eukaryota; kingdom Metazoa; phylum Arthropoda; class Arachnida; order Araneae; family Eresidae; genus Stegodyphus; species Stegodyphus mimosarum. The sequence goes on from KK121206.1 coordinate 76,396, forward strand.
ATGAATCTTGTGCTAAGTTTTCCATGCCTCAATCTGAATTTTATGAAGTATTGCAAAATAGACAATATTTGATACATATTATTCATTATATTTTTGTAAAGGATATGAATGAACCATCGAATTTTGTTGATGGATCTCTCAATGGATGTGGAAAAAATTCTTTAAACTATCCTCCATATGGTGCAGGTACATTTAAGTTAACATTTTGCTGAAAATATATGTAATTTGTCTGGTTTAAAAGACCTAATTTAAGTACAGTATTTAAAAAACATATTTCTTAGATTTTATTGATAATAGCTGTAAGCTGAAGATTGAAGAAATATATAAAACTGATTATATATTTTTCAATTAATAGTGGTATGTTTTCATTGTCTGAATATAATAAACTGCTGAGACATTCTGTCATACTTTCTGCCAATTTTAAAGCTAAAGGTATTTAAAAAAATAAATGTTAATTGAAGTTGATATTTCTGAATTGTTTTTCTAATATATATATTAATATACTTATATATTATTTATCATATTAACAATAAATATATATTTTCTCAAACAAGTACATAAAACTGATTATACGTATCAGTGGTTATACATTTCAGTGGTATGTGTTCATTTCTGTGAATAGTAAAGAGACATCCTGTTATACTTTATGCCTATTTTAAAGGTAAATTATTTTAAACACTAAATATTAATTGAAGCTTTGCGGTTCTTAGATTTCTGAATAATTTCTCTAATCTGTATGGCATAAAATTCCTGGGAAATCTGTGATATTTATTGGTATTATTAAAGGTGATTTTAATATTTAAAGACAAAATATTCTAAAACTTTTCAAACTTAATCTAAAACTGTCATAAATTTAGATATTACTGTGGAGTCGAGTAGGTAATTATTATTTGCAGCAAAAAGCAGAAAGCTTTTATTGAATTTAGGGAATTCTTTTTGCAAGAAATTTTTTCCGGCTTATGTTATCTCTGGGAATAAAACTGAACACATATCAAATTTAGTAAACTCAGCCACTGATATATATTTTATTGGATAATAGCCTAGTTATGGTATGTATACGAGTATAGCATACTAATGGGAAAGTAAACAGACACAATTGTAGAATTAGGAGAATAGGAAACTTGCATAATATTGTTGAATAAGAGCGAGATTCTTCAAAGGTCAATGTTTTCTGTGCCAAGTCTCACAAGAAAGTTTATATTTTAGTAGTATGCATACAATATAGTATACACCATATCCACAAAATTCCTTACATAACCTTTAGTCGTAGAGATGCAGAGTGACCCAAAAGTCTGTTAACATTTGAAAATTCAATATTGCATTGAATAATGTTGGTAGAGAGGTAAAAGCTGACACACATCCTTGTAATGTCATAGGGTTTTATTAAAAGTAAAAAATAGTGCTTAAAATGGCCAACAGATGGCACTTCATATGTTAACAAAAGCAATAATTAGCATAACAACTGATTTTTAGCAAAGACTGTGTTTTTTATATCAAATGTTCAACATGTCGACCATCATTTATCAACAATACATATAGTCGAGAGACAATGCTGTGAACAGCACTGTACAGCATATCTGTAGGTAAGGTAAGAAACTACCATATGTTGTCTTTAAGCATTTCTAATGAGGTCGAACAATCGCAATAGACTTTCGATTTCAAGTAACTCCACAACCAATAATCATATATATTGAAATCTTGGGACCTGAGTGGCCAAGCATGATGAAAGTGGCAGCTTAGCACACGATCCTCACCAAATGATGGGTGCAAGAGATCTTTCACACATGCAGCAATATGGGGTAGAGTGCCATCGTGCATAAATGTCATCCCTTCCAACAGCTGTTTATCAGCTATACTAAGAATGTTGCAATTCTGTAATATATCAGCAATATTCAATTCAATCAATATTCACTCATACATATGTTGATTTGAGATCATGTTTATAGGGTTATCTCCCTTTTATCATTGCATTTATACACACTTTTTCTACATGCTATTTTATTTTTAATTATGCATAAATCCAAACATTTTGTTTTTCAATTTCAGTATGGCTCTTGAATATAGCTCCTGATCTTAATATCATGCATCCTGGACAATTTTTGTCATATGGAAGTCAAACTTCTAATGTTTTAGATTTTTGTAATGAGATAAAATTTTCCTAAATCTAAGTACAGAGGGAGACTGGGGAAATGCATAAAACATTGTATTTCATATTTTTTACACATTTGATTTTTTAAAATTTAAAAGTGTCAAAACATAAATATTTGGACCATTTAAAAAAATGTCTGCAACTGGAATGTAATGATTAAAGCTTGTAAAAATATAGGCCATTTCTAAGCACTTATGTGAACATGGTGTATATACATGATTTTTCCTTATCTGTATATGCACACACCTATACATATTTCAGTAATAACTCAGCAAGTTACTTATTTAAATCAGAAAGTGAGTGGTAAACTTATATTAATTAAATATTTATGTAAGGGACTGCAATTAATAACCAAGGCTTCAAAACAAAATGTATAATTAATTATATATTAACCCTAGAATGCTATCCTTAAAAAACTTACGGGAATGGTAATCATTCGTCCCCGAGACGAATTGTGCGTAAGCATGTTTAAAACCTATTTTAAAAGTTAATTAAAATAAAAGTATACTATCCGCAGATGATTTTAGGACTCTGAAACTTCAAGTTAGCAAGAAAGTATCATTTATTTATTCTCAAAGCAGTTTTTACACATACTAGTATGTTGTTCTCTGCATATTACTCTGGAACATGCTTGACAAAAGTTGGGAGTCATTGTGAACAAACTGTACAGGTAAAATGCACAAATTTTTCTTTTTTCACTGTCAGATTGTTCAGGAGGTTGAATGTTCAAATCTAATTTCAACAGATTCCATATAATTGTTGTTGTTGATCGAGGCAAAGTTTGTAACGCTTCTTCACCCGCTCCTTCATCCGTTTGTAACGCTCCTTCATCCATGGAGCAAGAACACCTTCACTTAGTTGTACTGCGAAATTTTCTCGATAATGCCTTTTCAGATTTTATATAATGCACATATATAACATGGGCATTCATTAAACTTATATTTATAATGCTGCAAAATGCAAAAAAGAGGCCTTCGGCAAGTTTTCTACTACATGGCATATTGTTGCATATCTGATTCAATGGGTCTGCAGTCCCTTTTATGGCTAGTCCTTTGGTTCTTTAACAGATTAAATAATGTTGCGAAATGTTGTACTTGTGTTGCTTGATTTAGGGGAAGATCACCACATATCGTTACCATTGAGCTGAATTTTACGGGGATAAATTATAGATTTTTTATGACCAAATAAAAATTTCTGAATTTGTCAACTTTTTAAGCATTTTATTTTTTAGCTTCGTATCTCAAATTGAATTTTTCAACTTTTTTAGCATTTTCGTTTTTAGCTCCATATTTCAAATTAACATTTTCATCTTACTGGACTTGTTTTTAAAGCATTGCTTCTTCTTCATCTTTATTGTCAAATGATAATTCCCCATTTTCAACTTTGTCACTAGCTGTGAATTCATTATTTTCAACCCCAGCAAAATCAGCTTTCTCTGATTCATCCCAAGAAATATAATTTTCTTCATCACTCTCGGATAGCCTCAAGTCTACCCTAAAACTTTTGTCCTCAAAAACTCTTTAACATCTTCAAGGCAACACAGAAATGAACCTAAGTCAGATTCTGAAATTCTATTCTATTCTATCTATAAATGTAAATTGAAAACATTACAGCTAACCATTCATCTGTGAGATGAATATTGTTCTAAAAATACTACATACGAAAATATTTTGGTAGGAAGAAATGCTCTTATCTGTAGCAGCCAATGTAATATAAAGGTACTGAGTCGCACTTCCGAATTCCTGTTTTAGGGAAGGCAGGGCAAGATTTTTTTTTGTTATGGTCTTCGTCCAGGAGATGAATGGGTGGCATTCTAGGGTTAATGAAGAAACAATAGGCAACCATTGTACACTAGTGTGCAAAACTTAAACAACTTTTCCAGTTTGACTGTTATTTCACAAAAAATCAGCAGCTGAAAGACATAAAATTCATGTTACAGAGACACAATATAGTACTTAACACCTCTTTGCAATGGCATGCTGCTGAACTAAAAAGTGTTTGGTGATGAGTATGTCATACATGCATCACTTCCAAATGTCCGTAGCAGCTGGGTGATCCACTAATGCATCACTGCTTGCATTGATCTACCAGATGGGTGTATCATATATGCATTTTCAAACATAACGTTCTTTTAGAATTTTTTAAAATTACTTGATGACACTTTGTGCCCACTACAGTTAGCTTATTTGAACTTATGCATTGTTGATCATTCGAAAAACGAAAGTACTTTCTAATTCTGGTGATTCATTTAGATGTATTAGCAGGGGATCTAAAGTAAATAAAACCCAGCTGATGTTTCATGTGATATAAACACTGGACAGTTTCTGATGCTTCAAATTTGTTCTCCTCCTATGGGAAGACTGGGAGTGGAGCTGTGGTTTTAGGAATTCCTGTTTGTATTCCGTTTGCATCTTCTTTAGATAGCAGACATAAGTTTTTTGTACCAGTCAGAAGAATCAAACTAATATTGTGATGTCTAAGAGTATATTCGAATGATAAACAAGCTCATGAGTGACTATTTTGACACCAAAGATTCTCTAGATTTAAGGAAGGTTAGCAATTTGGATACCAAAATTCTGTTGTTTTCCTCTCACCTCACAATCTAGCACAGCAGTATCCATTATGAACTTGATCTGTGAAGTAATTAAAGCCTTTTGAATTAATGGGAATAGCAGGAGTAAATTTAATTCAAATTATATGAAATTTATTTTTTCACTTTTTTTTAATAATGTTCTAATGAACATAATAATTGAAGGAACTAATAATTTCTATGAACAAAAGACGAGTGAAAAACCCATCTTCATTCAAACTCAACAAGGCTTAATTCTGTAAATGTTCCTAAAATGAGAGGATTTGTAGGGTTAATTATTCTACTGGAAATAGAGTAAAAGGTAATTAATAATTAAATTAAAAAACTTCATCTACTGATTTTACAAAAAGTAACTGATGCCTAAAACTGATGTCTCATGATTTATAATTGTCTTCAAAAATTTGTTCTTTGAGTATAGTTTGTATGTGCTGCAAATTTCATTTATATTTTAGCACTATTTTTACTAAAAATTAATTTTTTTCTATGTTTAAAGCTAGTTAAAGGACATGTTTTGTAAAACAATGAAAATTATTTTAAACATGAAAATATAATGTATCATGGTTTTAAAATCCAGATCACATTTTGGGTATGTTATTTTTTGATTCAAAATGAATGATGACTATTTATTATTATGATAATATTAAAATGTATATTAATTTATGACATATTTCAGGTGTTTTAGGGTCAAAACAAGATGGCAAAATATTTGAAAAGACAATTTGTATGGATTCTGTCCATTATGCAGGAAAACACTATGACATCCATAATTTATATGGCTATTTTCAAACTAATGTAACTTTTAGGTTTGTTGATTAATTTAAATCTTTTTAAGTATTCATAATTAATTATTAATTTTCTGTTTATGATTATCTCATAGGAAATGTTAGTACTTGAAAACAATATGTTAAAACTATTAAAAACTTGTAAAAACTTGAAAGAATTTTTTAAATTTGTAATGGTATGTGTTAAAATCCTACATTTTGAAAAAGAAAAAGAGTAGTACATACATAAAAATAAGGTAGAACAGTACATACATAGAAAGGCAAGTAAATTGTTATTAATTTTCCAGAAAAGGGTTGACTTATCAACGGGTATTCCTCAAAAATCTGCTATAATTGGGGTATGATCGCATTTTGTCTCCATATGCTTGAATAAATTCTTTTAATCATGAAAAACTAATGTAAAAAATTTGTATTTAAATGAATAATTAATAATTTTCAAACATGAAGGTAATTTACCCAACGCAAACAAAAATAGACATATTTACAAAAATATTGTTATAAAATCTGATTTGGAATTTAGAAGCATCAATGCATATAAGACAATTGTAAGAATATTGTACAATTTAATTACTGCATATACAAAAATATGGGCAAAAAATATATGATTTTAATTTTAACTTACAGTTTAAATTCCAAAGCTGCTATTATAATGATTTAATCAAATAAGATATTCTTTGGAACTGACCTTTGAGGTCTACTATTAAAATTGGTGGGAGAGAGTGATAAAACTATATACGTAGATAGGAATAGTGAGAAAAAAATTCAAATGAAGGTCATTGATTGTCTGAGTCTGAGATAATCTAAATGTTAAGTGCGAGATAAGTGAGTGCTTTAATCTCCCATTTGGTAAATAAATTGCTCTGGATTTAAATAAATAAAGCAAAATTGAAAAGTTATAATATTCTTTGGCAAATAATCAAGAAAATAGAAAATAGTAAGAATGAAAGTTAAAATTTTCACCCAGAATCAAGCAATATTTTAGGTCTTTCAAAACTAAATGGCTTTTTTTTAATGGCATGACCAGCTTTATTTGATCATGAGATTCTTTGTCACTTGTTATTAGCTTAGACTCTAACATAATTCGCTTTCTTACTTTCTTTAATAAAGTAAATGTCATCTTAATGCAAGTTTATGAAAATAGAGACAAAAATAAATAATTATACAAATTTAGCTAATAAATGCTGTTTAAGCACAGGTCTTAGGACAGATCCAAAAATCTGCTCCACTCAAAGGGTTAAAAAGAAAGTAGCTAGAGCTATTTACATTAAAGTAATTTACAATAAATAAAATATACAAATCTTCAGGGCTCGCAAAACATCAAACTCATACTCTGTGGACAGTTTAGGATAAGTCCATCATGGCTTATTAGTTTCAAGATTAAATTTGGAAGTTAACACCTGCTTTATTAAGTGAATCATTAATAAAATAGGAAGGAATTTGGTTATCTATAAAAACTTGTGAATAAAATTAGTTCATCTTTTTAATTAGTCTATTTCTGTACAGATATCTTTGAATTTGTTAATTTGATTGATTACTATGTTGCTAATAACTTTTTTTTTGATAAGTTTGCATGCCAGTCAATTATGTTAAAAATAGTAAATTTAAATCCTCTTTGTTTACTTATTTTACAAATGCCAAACATTAGCACTTAAGCCATTAGTTCACAGGTTCTCTAGTACTTTTTAATAATGTCCTCATACTGAGAAAGTGCAATACAGTTTTTTTAAATGTTAAAAAATCATAGGCTGATTAGAGTCATACAAAATACAGTTTGCGGAATCCACCAGTCCAATTTTGCAGAGATGATCTCACAAACAGTCATGTCCTGTCAGACATCTAAATACAACTACCACTGTCTTTCTTGGAAAACTGGAAATTAAAGTTCTCTCTTCCCCTAGAATCCCCCAACTCTTTTACATAGCATGTTGAGCATACATAGCATGTCCTGCTATGTATAGCATGTCCTGCTAAGCATTTTCTTAAGAGTCAGGTTAATAAACAATTTAGTCATATGAAATGAAAGCAGTCGATTAATGCGTTGCATTGTGAAAGTTCCTTTCTTAGCCAAAGTATCAGCTTTTTCATTTCCCGTAATTCCACAGTGGGCTGGAATCCATTGGAAAAAAAATTCTGTGTGCCATTGCCTTAAGCAAAGGCCTACAGTCTAAGATTCTCTGGGAACTATTTTGATTATTCAGAAGAGCTTGAAGCGCACTTTTGAAATCTGACAATATAACTGCCTTTACAAAAGAGTGGCTACAAATTGACACTTGTTGAATAGCCACAGCAAAAGTTTCAATTTCACCATCAAAGGCAGTAGTAAGGGGTCCCATTGGTAAGTAGAAACTGGAAAGCTTGCTAAGGATACCTGCTCCAGCACCACACGTTCTCTCCAACATAGAGCCGTCAGTGTAGACATGCAACCACTCATTTTGAGGATAGCGAACCCCAATAGTTTCCATTACAATAGATCTTAATTGTGAATTGCTCATTTCATCTTTAACAACTCTTTGAATAAGATCAATATTTATATTGAAATTAAAAAACTCCAAGGCATCGGATTCTCTCTGAGCAGCCTGTATAAAGCCAATCTGAATTTGAAGATTCTTAGGAATTCCCTTATTATAAGTCCTCCAAAAAGAGTTGTTGGGCAAACATACCAACTTCTGGTATAATAGGATCGCCATCTCTTAATACAATCACGAACAAGTTCCAAACTGGTTAAAAGCTGCATTGCAAGAATAGGAATAGATCTCACTGCCCCAGTAATTAGGCATAACGTATGGTTCTGGAAGATTTTGAGGATCTCGACTACCTTCTTCGGAGCTGTGACGAGGACCTCGCTGCAATGACCAATAATTGGTTCATTGTATAATTTGTAAGTAGTCATCAGTGTCTCTCTCTCACAACCCCACCTTGAGACAGCCAAATGTTTTAAGAGAGAATGTCTTCTTATGGCTTTATTTTTCAAATGTTCTGCATGTGTTTTCTCCAATTTAAGTGTGGATCGAGGATGCAACCCAAATATTTTATCGAATTATTATGTTGAACATCTACACTCTTATATGTCAACTCTGGGGTAAAAGTCTGTCTGTTCAGAGTGAAGAACTGGCATGTGCTCTTTTCCTGATTTACTCTCATGCCACTTTTTTGATACCAATATTATAGCTCTTTCAGAGCATCATTAAGAGTCTCATTTAAACCATCCTGCTTCTTTTTAGAAGCAATACTCCAGGTAACCAAATCGTTGGCAAAAAGGGCAGAATCCACCCATGGTGCCAGAGTCTTCGGTAAATCATTAATAAAACCATTAAATCTAGAAACGTCATAGCCATATCTAACAACTGAAAAATGCTGTGATAAGAAATTCTTAATCCATAAAAAACATCCTGCCATTTATTCCCAAGTTCTGTAATTTCTGAACATTATATAATCTCCGTACTTTAGCATAAGCTGATTCAAAGTCTATGAATGTTGCCAGGACAGACAAGCGATTGTCTAAAGAATCCTTAATGGCTTGACTAGCATAAGACACCTGCTAGATAGTGGAATGATATTGTCTCTTCTTTTATCAAGCCATTTAATTTTACTGCATTGAATAATCTGTAGATCATGAAAATCTGTTTCCTGTTGATTTGCATTAGTTTTGTTAAGTGTTAAACAAGATGGGTATACATGGAATTTCTCAATAGATCCAAAGTTATTGAAAGTAATAATATCATATATTTATCTGTAGGTATTGGTAAATAGTTTTAAATTAGCATTTTATTGTATATATATCTTGGTTATTGACAGACAAGAGTAATACATACATATTATATGCTTTGTGTTTCTTTTTATCATACACCATATTCTGCTTCAGTTCAGAGAAATTTTGAAAGAACTCATTTGAAATGATGATGAGTGCATGAATACAACTTCAATTGCATAGCAGTTAAGTAAGGATATGATTTAAGAATTTATCATTGTGTTCAAAAGTTCAAAATCTGGACTTCAGTATCCACACCACTAAATAAATAAGCACCATTAAATAAATAAACAAATTAAAGTAAATTAAGTAATAATAAAAAAATCTCCCCACCTATAGTATCTGGGAATGGATAATATGATACTAAAAAAAGGAGGGATGCTGTAAATGTTATTTTACTCCTCATTAACTGAGATTCCTGCATGTCACTTTCAAATACCTACAGCTAAACAGTCGCACTTAACCAGTTAACAGTCGCACTTAACCAGTTAACAGTACACTGATTAGCCTTGTATTGGTAGTGGCTGAGATCGTTCTTTCGGCTTTTGTGTGGCTGGATTTTTGAGGCTGATGCTATGCGTTTGCTGTCCTGTGCAGTTCTTTGTGAGTCCTAAATTCAGAAAAATTTGCCATCCCTAATTTTTGCTATTTGGTGCTTCTTTAAATTTTAGAATTTTTCTTGTCCAGTGCTCCTACACTGGCCCTGGCATTGATCCTGTTTGGGAGTTAGCTTTCTTCTATCTTACATAAAGAGTAAGCAAACCTGCAGTGCTGCCATATCTATATGCTATTCATATTATATTTAAACTTATGATCTAATATCCAGAATTACTGAAGTCCAAACAATTCTGCATGTATAATTTTCTAAATCATGGTTATCTTATTTCCTGTACCTTCATGGTAGTAGTATTTGTAAAACAACCAGTTTAAAAATGATAAACTTTTGATAATTTAACTGTTTTATGCTTTCATTTTTTATATTTAAATCATCATTTTTGCTAGCTTTATTTTCTGAACTAATGCGATTTACAATAGAAGAGAAACACGCCAATGTGACAGTCAAATTCGCTGAAACAACCTTGTATTCGCCAAAACAAGATTCTGTTTGTGACTTTAATTCTTGGGAAATTTATAGTATATCGTGTCAGTGTGGCTTGAGATATATTGGCCAAACAAAAAGAGCGTTAAAGTTTCGTATCGAGGAACATGAATCCTACGTCTGAAAGGGCGAAATTAACAAGTCTTCAATAGCGTATCATAGTTGGAAATTTAATCATAATTTTGACTTTGGATCTGCAAAAATTATCCAAAAAGCTTCTTCCGTTGGTGAATTGGATTTTCTTGAGGCTTTTCATATTCACAAAGATTTAGCAAGTTTAGTGAACGGTTTTAAGTCTAATCCAGTCCTTCGTAGCGCTTTTAAAATTCTATTAACATAATTCTTGATGATTATTTTTGCCAATAGATGGCATTGCCTCCTCGCGCGTGGTTCTACCCGAGAGTATAAAAAGCCGTTACTCGGCTTTTCCCTTTCTAGATATTTTGTTCTCCTGATGAGGAGAGACCTATAGCTGCCCTCAAAATCGATATAGTGTTTTTTTGTAAATGTACGCCAAATATAAGGTTGTTTCAGCGAATTTAATGCGATTTGCTTACAGATTCCATCAGTTAAATACTTTGATCACTGAAAAGACCTCCTTCTATTTTGAATCTGCTTCATTATTTAGAAGAACACTTTTTTTTTAATTTTAGTGCTCTTTCATTAAAAAATTACTCTGAAAATGTGGAATAAGTTATGCTAACATATTTAACTAAATTCTCCCTATTTATCTAAAAAGCTATATACTACTTATGATGCCATCTGTTTTCAATAAAATCAATTAATTTCTGTGATTTTTGGTAGTCTATAATGCAAAGAACTTTAAATTTTCCAAATATATATATATTTAGGAATAATTAATGAATTCATTTCATTTTTAATGAGTAAAGTTTTTTACTTGTTATAAGAAATAAAAATGTAAAAGGTTTGACTTTTGTATGACAAAAATTGAGTGAGATATTTTATAGTAAAATCGATACTCATATTCAGAGCCCGTACAAAAATTGAAGAGCGAAGTGTTTGCATTTGTATGTAATGGAAAGTAAAATATCATTTAGAAAAAGGTTATTTAGATGAATTAGAAAATAGTAATTAAAAATGTAATATTTGTACTTTTTGTAGATTTTTTTTTACAATTACCAGATTATGATTCTAAAGTAATAAAACTTCATAAAAATATTAATAATGCATTTTTAGACCTTTGAAAGCTTTTAATTATTTGTGGGAAAATTCTTTGTGGCATATTAAATATAATAGAATTATAAATTGCAGACACTAATAAATCACAAGACCATGTTACCAAATAGCATTTAAGGAGAGAAAAGTCAACCATTTATATACTAATCAACCCAACAACACAAATTGAATATGATGCCAAAAATCACAGATTTTGAAATTAAATATGTCTCAATTTTTGTCATATGGGAACCAAACCATTTATGTTTTAATTTTTTTTTCCAACAAGTACTAAATTTTCCTAAAGATAAGTATAGGAGCTGGAGGAATGTATAAAAAGTTAGATTTATTAGATTATTATTATGTATAAAAATTTAGATTAGATTTAGTTTTTTGTAATACTTACAGAATAGATTTATTCAAATTAAAAATGCTAGAATATGAATCTTTGCATCATTTAAAACATTTTTGCAGCCATTGGTCGTAGGCATATTCTTTCACTTACAAATTGTTTTAAGATGTAAAGTTTCATATTTTTAAAATTAAAATATAATTAATTTCGCACAAAATCTGAAATTTCACTAGTGTTATTAAAGTAAAATCAAAGTTTCTTGTTTCATTAAGGTATGATCCAAACTGCCAACATGAGAATTATAAATGTAGAAACATTTATTATTAGCTATAAGAAAGGAAAAAAAAATATTGCATGGTGATACAAATATTATCAACTCTCCATAGCAGAGGATAAAAAGTTATATAGTGGAAAGTTTCTGTAAGATCAAGTCTATTCTCAGTTAAAGAGGTGAGAATAATGTCAGATGGCCAGCTTAATTGTTTCTGGTTCCAGTGAGATTCTACATTCTCCCATGTGATGGGCTGTGCCATCTGGAGTAAGACCAGTTTTTTCAACTAAAATTACAGGTGTGGTCAAGGCAAAGGTTTTGTAAATACATCATATTGCTGTTGCCGTATTATAATTTAATGATTCCTTGGTTTTGTAAATCATGCATGTAGTGATATTTCATATCAATGTGTTTAGTGTAACTACTCTCTTTTTCTGTGTAAACATTTATGTAGGATACGTTGTTCTCAGATATAATGTTAGCTTTTGGTTGAATGAAACCGAAGTCTTCTGTTAGTTGTCTCAACCATTGCAACTCTTGCAAAGTTTTCACATACATTGTAGCTTCTGCAAAGTAATACAAAGTTAGAGCAATTTATTTAGCTTCTGAAGAGAAAGCAATGCAGTTTTGCTTCTTGTTTGTCCATGATACTGTACTGTTTCCTATTTGAAATATGTATCCTATGTAGATTTTCTACCAGAGTTGTCTCCTGCCCAATCAACATTGCTGTAAGCTTTGATGACTGGTTCACCATTTGATTTTAGATGTAGTTTGTAGTTTATTATAGCTGCCAACTATCATATAACTTTACCAGGAAAACTGTTCTGTTGTTTGTTTTTGTTCTTAAAATTCTTGGATGTATAACTTAGTTTCTTTTCTGATTCTTTATTGAATTTCTTAATTGCACTCTTAATCTTGACGAAGCTAGCTTGATGAAGTTTAAAGCTTCTATATTTTTTCTTTTTGATTTTGATTCCCAGATATATAGATACTTCTCCAATATTTCAAATGTCAAAATATTCTTTCAGAATTCGTTCAACTTCTTGAATTGATTTAGGTTTGTTGCTTACAACTAATATGTCATCAACATGTAGGATTATATAAGTTCTTGTATTTTTCTTATTTAATGTTAAGGAATGCAGATCAGCCCTTCCTTTAATGTATATCCTTGTTTGCACAGGATTTAAACTACTTTGTAATTACAGTTTCTTGCTGCCTCTTTTAGTCTATAGATAGTTTTGTTTATTTTGTTTGCTTCTTCTTATGAACAAAATCTTCTGGGAGCTTCATATACACTCTTAGACGACCAAAAAAAAAAAAAAAAAAAACGCACTGAGAAGATATAAAGCAAATTGAACACAAATTGATATGCTTTCGACGGAAAATGCAAAATCTTACATTTGGCTGCCAATGATTGAACAGTTGTCGCTACAACAAATCTGATCTGCACAAGTGGCAGGATATTTAAAAGAAGAAATTATGATTCCACGTCATAAATTCTTCACAAATTTCATTCTGTGTACTCTGGTAGACAGTAACTATGCCTCGCATACAGGTGCTCGAACAATATGCACAGATGTCAGAATTTGAGAGAGGTTGTGTAGTTGGGCTCAAAGAAGCCAGTTGGTCTTATCGGCGAATAGTTCAACATTTGAGCAGGAAGGATGCCACTCTTAGACAATGTTGGCAGGAATGGGTGAACCATCGCCACACACAGCGTCAAGAAGGAAGCAATAGGCCTAGAGAAATGATAGAACGTTAAACGCCAGAGCGGCACTCACAGCCCAAGATGCATCATTATCATCGATTGTATGTGCAACTAGTGCTTCAGTGACTGCAAGGACCATTAATAGACAGCTCACAGAAAGGGGGCTGAGGTCACGGTGCCCCTTGCGCTGACTACCATTGACCTCTGTACAACGTCAAGCCCATTTGCAGTGGTGTCAGCCTCATTCACGCTGAAATGTCACTGACTGGAGTAGAATACTCTTCAGTGATGAGTCCTGCTTTGAACTGAGCCCCGATGACCAGCGAAGGTGAGTCTGGAGACGCCCCGGACAGCGGTGTGATACCAACCTGACTGTCTTCCTGCAGACAGGCCGGCAACCAAGTGATGGTCTGGGGTGCCATTTCATTTCATAGTAGGATCCCTTTGGTTGTCATCCGTCACAACCTTAGAGCACAGCAGTACGTCGACGAAGTTCTAAGGCCCGTTGTGTTGCCTTTCATGTCACGTCATCCTGGGCTTACATTTCAGCAAGATAATGCCTGTCCCCACACTGCATGTGTTTCTACTGCTTGCCTTAGTCCTTGTCAAACATTACCTTGGCCAGCAAGGTCGGCGGATCTCTCTCCTATTGAACGCGTTTGGAGCATTATGGGCAGGGCCCTCCAACCAGCTTGGGTTTTGACGATTTAACATGCCAGTTGGACAGAATTTGGCATGATATCCCTCAGGAGGACAGCTGCAACCTCTAGGAAATTGATTCCAAGCCGAATAACTGCTTGCATAAGGGCTAGAGGTGAACAAATGCTTACTGACTTTTTCACTTTGTGAAGCTCTATCACTTCAATAAATCATCCAATTTTTCCCAAACTGTAATCATTTGTTTTTCTGTACATGTACATCACTTCTACCGATTTTTGTCTCATTCGGATAACTCCTTCTTGGTACGTCGTTTTTTTTTT
>KK121206.1:91269-109111 GCA_000611955.2 Stegodyphus mimosarum
TAGTGTATGTTTCTTTCAGGTCTCCATATAGAAAAGCTATTTTTATGTCAAAATGGTTTATATGCATGTTCTTTTAACTTAATGCTCATATTTTTGGCAGTATCCTTAGCTGCTAAGCAACCTTAATAGCTAATAACATTTCCTGAAGCGTCAGATTTTGTTTTGAATGTTAATTTATTTCCATTTGCTTTCTTTTCTTTTGGAAGATCAGTTAGTTCCCATATTTTATTTCTCTTTAATGATTCTATTTCTTCTTTTGTGAATTTCAACTACAGTTCTTTTTCTTTGTTTGGAAAAGTTTGCAATTCTTCCTAGTCTTTAGGAATTTTGATTCCTTTGTTTTTTGCCATGTGTTAGAATCTGGTGGAATTCCTTTAGTCGTTCTTTGGGTAACAGGGGAATTTCTTTTGTTTCAATTTCATCTTCTGTTGTAGCATCTGAACATGAATCTCTCAATTCATTTTTTTTAAAGGCCATAGTATTTCTTCATCATTTATTTGATGAGGTATTGCTTCTTTTTTGTTTTCATTGAATATTATACTTCTTTTGGTGACATCATTTTTTGTAAGTGGCATATAAATCCTGTATCCATCTAGTATAATCAGTATAGTCAATGAGAATTCCTTTTTCTGCTCTTTCCTCCAATTTACTTCTTTTCTGCTTTGGAACTAGGCAATAAGTTTGTAAGGTTTCTCCTTCAATCTCTTGACTCTTTTCGTGAGCATAAACTGTGAAACCTTATGTGGAGGACAGTGAGCAGATCTAGGCTATGTCCTTTAGTGTTGAAAAACTACAAAGTCAGAAAGGAGGGTTTAAAAGTGACCCTTTAATTCAAATATTTACAACTCTTCAAATTGAGAGTAAGCCACTACTTGGGCTGAACTAAAATAATATGAAAATAAGGTGTGTTAACAAATTCAATTCCCTAACTAAAGTAGGACGGCGAGGGAAGCTTAACTCTTAGTGAAATGCAATTATGCGAATTTCACTAGAAAACACTGGTAATTGCAAATTGCCTATGAAGGCGAACTTTCAGTAGACAGAGGAAATCTTTGCGCGCACAGCCTTACGGCGATAAATCCAAGGCTCTGTCTTTCCCCTCGTTAACTCCTGCCTTTTAACTGCTAACAGATATATGCGATTTGCATAAATATCTCACTCGCGCTAAATTCGGGCAGCAACTGAAACTTTGAGAATTCGATAGGAAAGTTCAAACTAAAAATAATTTGGTTAATTAAAATAATGAATGCTACAAAGTTGCTCCCAGAATTTAGTAGTCTGAAACTAAGTAGCCTAAAATCGGCTTTTAGTGAAGATGCTAAATTCTAAATCTAAATTTTCCTTCCTATTCGCCATCCTTTACAATTGTAAGTTTTAAATTTAGTTTAAATCTCTGTTTGTGTCTTAGATATTTTAACATAGAATATCTTTTTCCTTCTTCACATCAAAAAGATCCATCAGGAATTTGGCTTGACTGATACTATCTGGTTCCTTCCAATCTGGAAGGAAATAAATTTTAATTTCATGTTATAAGTACATTTCACCTGAAAAGTACAACATTCCCTTCCTCTGATGCTTTCCGTAATGACTTTTATTCGCGCTTTAGGTATTCGCGTTTTTTAATTTCTATTAGCGCTTTTCGCCAAACGCATTCATTTTACACTCATTCATTTTTAAAACTTCCCCCTTGTTCTCTGGCCAAATGTAGTGTTTGTGAAAAACACGCAGTTTTACTTTGTCAAGTGTTCACAACTACCACCTGACTTCAATTCTATTGGGGTTAATTCTTCGACTTTCAAGACCTCAGACCTCCCCTAAAACAAATCTGAAATGCCCTGAGGTTCTAACATGAAATGAACTTTAAACTTTTGTGTGAAACCAGAGAACACTACGTACAACATTCAAACATTTCAATTGCATTTCATACATATAATTCATTCTTTCAATCTTCAATTCAAATTTTCTTTAAATGCTCATTGCGTTAAATAACACTTATATATTCACTTTCTAATTTAGCGCGCTTTACGCTTTTACATTACATTTTAATTTTAACTTGCGTATCCTTTACGCTTTTCCAAAATATTCGATATAAACAAAACCAGTGCTTAAGGCTTACAACAAATCATGCATTACATAGAAAACAGTTTTACATTAAATGCATTCATTATTTATACATAGAAAAATATAATACAACAGTTTTGCTATACAACTTACGTACTAGTTGCTTTTAATTAACACAATTCAATTTCCTATTTACAGAGAGTCTTTTGACTAAAATCGATGAATCCCATGTTCTGGATTACAAAGAACATTTCACGAAGTCTCACAGTTTTTCAACTGAACTCTCGAATTTCTTCCGCTGCATAATTAAGTTGTTCCTTCAAGCGTGTCCTTTACGCTTTCGGCAACCGGCTTTTGACTCGGGTAACTTCCCTTTTAAATCTGCAACTTGCACTTAAATCAGAAACATAACTGTGTGAATTTTAAAAGAAAATAAAGAATCTACTTATCTTTCTGCCAGTCTTTTAGGCGTTTTTTTGTCCATTCCTGAAAGGTTGGATATACTGTGGCTTGGGCTATTCTTTGCTTGTTACTCCTAGATTGAAACTCTGGGGCTGCCTTTCGTTTGGTCGATCTTCTTTCCTCCAGAAACACCTTGTTGGGACGAATGGTGGGTGGCGCTTTCCGTTTGTGCTGAAGTCTTTGCTCCCTCTCCAGACTGGCTCGTTCCTTCTCCTGCACTCGTAGGCTCCTTCGTTGTGGGTTGGCACCTTCGGCGGCTCGCTTCTCGCCGTTCTGTTCCCTCCGTAGTGGTGGAGCTTTCATAGTGTTTTCATTTGGACGTTCCTTCCTTAGACGCTTTGGTTGCTGAGACTGTTGCTTAGCGTTTGTCCTTTTTTCTTTTTGGGGTGGTCTTTTCTTTGGCTGCGGCTTCCTCTCTTCTGGTAACCTCCTTTTCAAACTGGGTTCTCTTGTTTTTGAGGGACCTGGTTGGGGCTCTTGAATCTTAGAAAAATTCTGTGAGGCTGGACCCTGCAACATGTCTTTCAAAATATTATTATTAGCTCTTCGATAATAATGTTTAATTTGATCGAAATTTGCCACAGTCTCTTCGCCCTTCTCATTCTTTAAATATGCACGGCATTCAACTATTCTTGTAATTTCAAAAGGACCATGCCATCTTGGGCAAAATTTTGCGACCTTATCTTTTGCTGCGCATGAAAGTGCGTGGGCTTGTTTCAACACCTCCTCCCCCACTTTATATTCTACGGTTCTTCTTTTTGAATCGTAGTAAATCTTTTGTTTCTTTTGCGCTTCCCGGGAGCACTTTTCTGCCTCCTTCAACATTTTTTCTATTTCACCCATTTGAAATTCCGGCGCTCTATCTTTCACATAAAATAATTTATCTAAGGGGGTCATTATCTTCCTGCCCAAAAACAATTCGGCGGGGGATTTCTTCGTTGTCTCGTGCTTAGCCGTTCTGAGGGCGAATGCAAATTCTTCGACGCAGTCATCCCAGTTAGAATGGTGCTTTTGCACATAATTTCTAATCAATTTTACAATATTCTTATTTACCCGTTCCGCTATATTTGATTGTGGGCGGTAGGGTACCATTTTCATATGCTTAATGCCCAACTTGTCACACATCATTTTAAATGTACTGCTTACAAACTGGGGACCATTATCGCTAATCACCCTCGCTGGACATCCATATCTTAAAATATATTTGTTCAAAAACGAATCTGCAACGACTTTTGCTGAAGCCCGCTTAAGTGGTATCAACTCAACCCATTTACTGAAATGATCCACAATGACTAATAAAAATCGTGCCTTATTTACATGACTCCTGGGGTAGGGGCCTAAGAGGTCAATACCAATTATTTCATTGGGGAACCTAGACTCAATACTAGTTAATAACCCGGCCGGGCGGAAATTTACGTCATTATTTATCTGACACGTGTGACAAGTCTGGCAGTAATTTTTAACTATCTTTTGTAATTGCGGAAAATATACCGCCTCGCGTACGCGTTGTATTGTTTTTCTAATTCCAAAATGGCCCGAGACAGGCGAATCGTGGAGCTCTTGCAAGATACTTAAAATTAATTTGGCCGGGATGACTGGTCTGTATTCACTATTTTGATTCGTAACTTTAGTATAAAATAAGAGACCATCAATGATTTCATAGTTCTGTGCTCTGCTTCGTATTGCATTAATGTCTATATGCTGGAAGTTATCTGGGTCTTTTAAATAATTATAAATATTTCCGAATTCGGGATCCCTAGCAATTTCTTCTATTACAGTCTCTCGAGAGTCAATGACCTTTGCCTGAAGCATCGCTATTTTTACTTTCTCGCCGTTCTCGTCTAACTTTATTCTAGATAATGCGTCGGCCACTACATTGTCTTTTCCCGGTGTGTGTTTGATAATGAGATTAAATTCTTGCAACTTTAGGGTCCACCGAATTAAGCGTGGCGAAAGATTCTTTCCTGAAAATAATCTGGTAACTGCCGCATGATCTGAATATACTGTTACGGGAGAACTCCCAAAATATACACAAAATTTTTGAACAGCTGCGAGCACTGCTAAAGTTTCACGCTCCGTTGCCGAATAATTTCTTTGCGTATCATTCAATGTACGACTAAAAAAGGCAATCGCTTTTCTATTTTGTGTTAACACGGCTCCGATTGCGTAATCTGATGCGTCTGCATAAATTTCTAGACCCTTGTCTTTCTCTGGGAACTTTAGAACCGGTGCATTAATTAAAGATTCTTTTAACTTCTCAAACGCGGCGTTTGCTTCTGAAGACCACGCAAAACGAACTCTTTTCCTTCTCAACTTTAACAATGGTTCAGCAATTTCTGCGAAATTTTTAATAAAAATTCTATAATATGAGCACATACCCAAGAAAGTCGCTAACTTTTTGGCTGTATTCGGAATTGGGTAATTTTTCACTGCTATAACTTTAGATTTATCTGTTTCGATCCCCCTTTGAGAAATTTTGTACCCTAAATATTTGAGTTCTTTTGCCGCGAATTTACATTTCTTAATGTTCACTTTAAGTCCTGCATCTTTCAAAAGAGTAAAGACTTCTCGAAGGTCTTTAATATGTTCTTCCAGCGACTCTGAAGTAACAATTATATCGTCAAGATAAATAAATGTACTTTTTCCTATTACCGGCCTTAAAATTTTGTCCATGCACCTCTGAAACGTGGCCGGGGCTCCCGACAATCCAAAAGGCATACGCAAAAAGCCATATGTACCGTATTTTGTTATGAATGCTGTTTTGTGAACATCTTCCGGCTTTATGCTTATCTGAAAATATCCGGATGTCAAATCTAGCGTGGTTATGTATTTTGTTGATTTAATACTTCTTAGAATTTCATCAATTACCGGAAGTGGGTAAGTTGGAAATTTTGTTATACTATTAAGCTTTCTGTAGTCAATAGCGAACCTGTACCTTAATGGATCAGTTAACGGCAAATCATTATTTTTCTTACATAAAACCACCGGACTCGCATATGCACTAGAAATAGGAGTTATTATTTTGTTTCTTAACATTTCATCAATATGGTATTTTATTATTTCCTCCTTAACTTTGTCGTACTTGTAAGGACGCTGACGTATAGGTTCATCCGTAGTTAATTTAATTTCGTGTGCTACGATCTGGGTGAATCCTGGAATATCATCAAATAAATCAGCGAAATTACTTACCAATTCCCGAAACTTGTCCTGTTCTTCGGGCGTTAGATGGCTTAAATCCACTTCAGGGGGAGGTGTTGATTTCTTTTTAACTGGGTCCATGGTTACTTGCAAGGTGGAGTTTTCAAAATCGATTTTCGCATCCACAGCTGCAAAGAAATCTGTTCCTAAAATAACCGATGCTTGGAGGTTCTTCACTACAAGAAACATAATTTTTTTTTGTTCTTCGCCGATTTTGATGTACAGCTCGATTTTTCCCATGCATTGACACGTTTTTCCTTGGGCTGCTACCACCTTCATTCCTTCCACGCTATGCAGACGATATCTACGAAAGTGCTTCTTAAAAAATTCTTCTGCCAAACAGCTTCCTTGAGCGCCGGTATCCAACAGAGCTGTAGCGGGTACGTTGTTAATTAGTAACTGCAGTCTCGGTAATTCAATGTTTCTCACCATGACCGTATTTAGCTGTACTTCAGAGGGATTTTTCTTCTCCTCGGAACATTGCACCCCCTTCCCCGCAATATTCCTTAGTAGTTTAAATGCTTTGCGGGTGTTTTCTTCTGTTGCTGGCTTCTGCCTGGGGAGAATGATTTTCTTCCGTAGTTGGAATTATTTTGTTGGCGCTGTACTTGGCGCGGTTGACCGCTCGCATTTTGACTGGTACCAGTAGTTCTCGGCCATCGTCTGTTTCTTCCTTCGGCATTCTGGTTCCCCTGCAGCCGCTGTTCATACGATTGTCTCCGTTGATTTTCGGCCGCTCGCCGGCTCTCGAATTGTACGGCGAGTTCAAACAGCTTGTCCAGCGTCACGGGATTTCTTAGCTCCATGAAATCTTGTATAGATGGTAACAATCTGGGCAGGATTATCTGGATAATCTCCGGGTCCGGCCTCGTGCCATACAATAATTTAAAGACTTGTATTTTTCTCAAAATAAATTCCGATAGTTCATCCACCCGCTGTTGATACTTGCTAAACAATTCAGCTTCGAGTTTCGCACGGTCTTTAACCACAGGAAACGCTCTCAAAATTGCTAGTTTAAAATTCTCGTACGTGTAAGTCGGCGTTCCTGGTTCTCCCAGCAGACATTTTCCGATGCACTTATACCAGGTCGCTGCTTGGCCCCTCAATGCTCCTGTCGCTAATATGACCTTCTGATGTTCCGGAACTGGATACAGCAAAAAATGCGCTTCTAACTTTTCCAGGAATGTGTTCACAGGTCCTCTGGCATCAAAAACTACTGCCGGCTTCATGGCTGCTCTGATGGTTTCCACTATGAATCCAAATCCATCAGGCATTGCAGCTGTATTCTGGGATGTAGTAGGCATATTCCAACTTCCTTCCATCCTTTTAGTTGTTCGGGCGCCAGTGTAAGGTTTCTCCTTCAATCTCTTGACTCTTTTCGTGAGCATAAACTGTGAAACCTTATGTGGAGGACAGTGAGCAGATCTAGGCTATGTCCTTTAGTGTTGAAAAACTACAAAGTCAGAAGGAGGGTTTAAAAGTGACCCTTTAATTCAAATATTTACAACTCTTCAAATTGAGAGTAAGCCACTACTTGGGCTGAACTAAAATAATATTAAAATAAAGTGTGTTAACAAATTCAATTCCCTAACTTAATTCTACGTAGGACGGCGAGGGAAGCTTACTCTTAGTGAAATGCAACAATGCGAATTTCACTAGCAAACACTAGTAATTGCAAATGCCTATAAAGGCGAACTTTCAGTAGACAGAGGAAATCTTGGCGCGCACAGCCTTACGGCGATAAATCCAAGGCACTGTTTTTCCCCTCGTTAACTCCTGCCTTTTAACTGCTAACAGATATATGCGATTTGCATAAATATCTTACTCGCGCTAAATTCGGGCCTCAACTGAAACTTTGAGATATCGATAGGAAAGTTCAAACTAAAAATAATTTGGTTAATTAAAATAATGAATGCTACAAGTTGTGCTGTGGAAAAATCTGATATGGCTTAAGTTTGGCCTTGATGGCAGTCTGTTTTGTAGATAGGTGGTTGTCATTACCCCAAAATTCCCTTTTGAGTTCCGAACTGAGTAGTAGGCGTCATGTCATGTCCATTATGTATTGATTTTTTTTTCTACTTGACTGTTCTGTTATGGTGGATATACTACAGAGGTTAAATGTTCGATTCCCTCTTCTTTCAGAGATTCCTCAATTCTTTGTTGGTGTTTTCTCCTCCGTTTTCTGTTCTTAAACCTTTTGGCTTCTTTCCATTTATTGTGTGTCATGGATACAAATTGCTTTAGCTTGAAGATATCTTCTTCTTTTGTAGCTGGCAAGAAGACTGTTGTGTATCTCAAATAATTGTTGATGAATGTTATGAAGTATGTCTTTCCTTCTAGTGATGTCATGCCATTCGGTTCACAAATGTGCAAATGTATCACGTCCAGTATTGATTTTGTCAATCATTTCTTTCATTCTTTTCTTTGTCAATCATTTCCATCAATCATTTCTTTCCTCCTAGTGATGTCATGCCATTCAGTTCACAAATGCGCCAAGTAAAGTATTGATTTTGCTGTGCAATCGTTTAGCTTGGGATACGGCAGTTCGACACTTTGCTTCTAAAGCAACATTCTTTATCATTTTCAGTTTCTTGGTTGGTTCTTATTCGATTTCGCAGCCCTTCATTCTTCTGCCTCTTGATTGCTTCATAATTTCTGTATCCTAGTCATTTATGCCAAAGAATGCCAAAGATCCATGCTGTTTTTACTTTTTAACTGCAATTTTGCCTTTTTTTCTTTTTCTGATACGATTATCTTGTATAAATTTCCATCTGTTTTAGCAATTGCTATGGTTTTATTTTTCTTCTTTATTCTGCAAGTATGTTCTTCAAATTTAATTGTAAACCCTTTGTTTGTGATTTTTCATAAGGATATTCTTCTTCTTTTGAGGTCAGGAGTGTGTAAAAACGTTTGTGAGTTTTATTTTTATTTCATTATCTTCATTGTCTGTACAGTATAAGTATCCTTCGTCAATGCCTTTAGACTTCATTTGAATACCATTAGCAATTGTCATTTGCTCCATTTTGCTTCTATCATGAAAATGTTTATCTTATCACTCATGTGGCAATATGTCTCCTAAATCAACTGCCCAGTTTGTGTTTTGAATTTCTTTTCTTTGGTATCTTCGAATGCATTATCCTCAGTCTTCGCAAACTTCTTATTTTTATTTTCATCTTCTTGTATATCCTCATATACAGCAACTTCCGTTTTTTGTTTTTCATATTTTGTTTTGTACAGTTGCTTTTCATTCTTGGAGTTATTTTCTTTTTTGTCTTTTTATTTGTAATTATTTAAGAATCTGCATTCTTTTCCTAAATGTCCTAATATTTTTTCAGTAATAGCATCTTCTTTGATTCTTTACATATTCCAACATCAGTTCTTCTTCTAGACATGGTTCTAAAGCTGTAATAAGATTTTCTTCACTTTTGGTAAGCCACTTAGAAATAATGCTACAATATAATTGCCCTTTATTTGGCCTCTTCGCAATTCATCTAATAAATTCATTTATAGTTAGTATTTCCATGGCTGATAGTTGTTTAATTTCACAACTGAGTATTTATTTTCATAGCTAGTAGCCATTCTTGCTTCAGTTTTTCAAATGTGTAGTACACAACTATATTAGCTATGTTTCTATTTTCAAAGACAGACTGGGATTTTCCAACCATCATCCATTGGTAATTTATGACAGAGTTTCTCTCCCATTTTTATTTTTATTCTTAATAGCTGTTCTCAATATGTTTTATGCATTCAGATGAAGTAAATGTGCATTCAGTCTCATTATCAAATGTTAAAGGAACGTGCAGTATATTTGTTTGTTATCTAAATGCAGTTTACTGGTGATAAGAAGAATCCAAGTTTCTTATCATTAAGAGATAATCCAAACTGTGAGCATGAGAAACACAATTAGAATGTAGAACCATACTTATTATTAGCTGTATGAAAGGAAGAAATATTACACGGTGATATCAAAGTGTAAAAAGTAATGTAGGCGAAAATTTCTATAAGATCAAGTCTATTTAAAGTTTACAAGGTTAGATGGACAGCTTAATCACTTGCGTTTTCAGTGGCAATTCTACACCTTCAGTCCCTACACTTATATTTAGGAAAATTTTGCACTCATTTTAAAAAGTAAAATTCAAAATGCTGGATGACAAAAATTTCAAAATTTGTGATATTTGATTTCAATTTCAATATACATTGAGAGACTGGTTGTAAATAAATTAGAATAAATCAAAACTGATTTTTTGCCCCTTAAATACCATTCAGCCATATTCTTTAGTAACTTACTGGTGTCTTGATTTAAAATTTTGTTATATTTGGTGTACTGAAAGCATTTTCATTGAAATAATTTACAGATATGCAAAATCTAAAAATACGTCATTAATATTCTCATGAAGCTATATTATTTTAGAATCATAATCTGGCAGTCATAAAAAGTTCGTTGAAGTACAAGTATTTTTCAGTTTTAATTAATGCGTGTTTATACTGAAACCTGCCACTATCCTCTAGAACTTGTATAATGTTCTGTGAATAAGGTTTCCATTTAAAAAAAGTATATATATATATATATATATCAGTATTTTCTGCTAAAATCTGGGTAGAAATGCTTGTATTGTAATCTCTTAAAATCAGAAACCTTAAGTGGTATTTTATTTTTAGATACGTACATATGCAAACATTTTGCTCTTCAATTTGTGTCTGGCACCCTGAATATGATTCCCAATTTTACAATCTGACATCTTGATAAATTTTTTTCATGCAGGAGTCACACATTTTGTGTTTTACTTTTTACAATGAATAATTTTTTTTATATAGAAATATAGGAACTGGAAAATTGCATAAAAAGTTAAATTTAATAATTTTTACAAAATTGACTTAAAAAGTGCTGAAACAAGAATCTTTGCCTGCATTAAAACATTCTTCATCTGGAAGTATATGTCTATGAGCAAGTTTTGAAAATGAAGACCAAATAAGGACTTTTGCGGACACATTGTTTATATGTATATTGGCAAAGCTTTGCCACTTCTTTTTTATTTCTTTTGCATAGAAGTCTTATTGATATTTTACTAAGAAGCTGTTTTCTTATTATATAAGAAGATTATCATTAAGTCTTTTGGCAATTCTTTTTAAGATGCAGTTTGATCTATAAAAGTTATCAACATTACTTTTACACATAGATGATTTTTCATTTATTGTGAAAATTCTGAACTCCTCTCTTTAAAATATAGTACTCCATCCTCTCTTTAAAATAGAGTTTATTCATCAAGTGCACAAATGATGATTCCTGTTTTATGTGAATGTATTGAATCTCCTGGCAAGTTCTGCAGATTTTCAAATTGAAGCATGTTTTCTTCTAATTATTTCTTTTACTGCTAATAAGGACATACGTAAATATGATCTTTTCTGTTCGTGTTGCATAATTCTAGCATGTGCCGTGATATGATTTTTGTTTCAGTGCAATGCTATGAATGGAGAACCTAAAAGTTCATTTTCATTATATTATGCTTTTTTTATTTTAAAAAGGGGGTAAAGTGCTAGCAAGACTGCTCATAAAATTTGTGCTATTTATGGACTAACTGCTGTTTCTGATGACACAGTTTGAAGGTAGTTTGAGGAGTTTAAACATGGAAATTTTAGCTTAAAAAATTATGAGTGTCCAGACAACCATTTTTTGTAAATAAAAACGATTAAAAGAAGCTGTAGCTGAAAATCTTAGTTATATAATTAAGGAACTATCAGACGGAATAAATATTCTGAAAATTACAGTATGTAAACATTTTAAGAAGAGTGGCAATGTAAGCCACATACTTTCAAACAGAATGTAATGTTCTTGCTTGAATTGCGGCTTGTGATTCTTTATTCAAGTGATCTAAAAATGCTCCTTTTTTGGAATGGCTCATGGCAGGATTTGAGTACATACACACACACACCACAAACAAAAAAAAAAAAAAGTCACAGGATAAGCTGAACAAACTTTAGTAACATCGAATGGTAGTAACATCCCAAAAAAGTAATGCTTTGTATATGATGGTGCTACAAAGGCACTGAATATTATAAATTGTTGCCATCAAATCAGACTAAAAATTTCTGAAAATATTCTTCCGAAATGGCAAGTTTAAAAGCAGAAATCGAAGCAAAACGTCCAGAACTGACCAGTTGTTGAGCTGTCTTCCATCACGACAGTGCTCAGTTTCAGGTCTACTTTCAGTGAATGTCCAAGACTCATTGATTGTAGTCTTGAGTTCTCTTCTTTGGAGAGTGTCAAACAGTACCTGGGTAATATCAGTATGAATTTAAAAAAAAAAAAAAAACCCTAATAACATTTTAAAAAAGCAGTTTTCTACTGATAGAGAGATGGTGAAGCATCATAGAACAAAATGATGCCTATGTGATTCAATGAAATTTTCGTATGCTTTTGTATTGCTTCATTTGCATTTATCATCAGAAAACTACAGAAATC
Source organism: Stegodyphus mimosarum (assembly GCA_000611955.2). NCBI lineage: Eukaryota > Metazoa > Arthropoda > Arachnida > Araneae > Eresidae > Stegodyphus > Stegodyphus mimosarum. The sequence continues at coordinate 103,451 of KK121206.1, forward strand.
TCTGGGTGAACCAAAACTTTTATCTCTTTATTAATACATGAATTTCTTTCAAAACCAGTTTTACTGTTGTATGTATGTGAATTATTCATTTCTTTTTATATCTTTTATGATAGGCAAGTAGCCTCATGTTCTGTGCCTAAATTGGATAATTATAATCATATCTTTTGCAGAACTCTGGCAATTATTATGCCAGGAACCCGACCTATGGTTCTTAGCCGTTCAACCTTCCCTGGTTCTGGCCGCTTTACTTCTCACTTCTTGGGAGATAATTTAAGCACATGGGAACAGTTACAGTCCTCCATACCGGGAATTCTGAAGTTCAATTTATTTGGAATTCCATTTGTGAGAATTATTCATATTTACCACTATACAATGTAGTGTGTTTGGTGTTTTTCATACTTTAATTAATATTCATTTAAGTGTGCTATTATTAAATGTTTTTAAAATTATTAGAGTTTAAGTTGCATTTGAAATAATGCTTTTCATGCTGCATTCAGATGCTGTAATTTTAATATGCAGTGATATCAGTAAATATATTTGAACACGCAGTGTTGCTTTTGATGTATAGTTGCATTAAATTTTTTTCAACATGGATACTAAGATAGTAGTAAAAAAAGCAAATATATATGTGTGATCATTTAGAGAGCATAGCTGCAGATTAAGTGGCTGGCTATATAGATAGCCACTTGGGACACCAAGCTTTTTGGGAGGGGAATGAATATTTCAAAAAATTAATTTAAATAAGCAATTTTCCTCATGTGTATGTGATATTATAGAGATGTTTTCTGCTCAAAAAATGAAATTATCTTCATGTAACACTGAGAGGCAATAGTGTTTGAGGACTTTTAAACAGTATTAGTATGTTGACTACCAAACCTATTTTGAAGAAATCTGGTTTGGATGCCAGGATGTTTTATTCATTTTCTGATATAGAAAAAAAAATCTAAATAAAATGCAAAAGAGCTGTAAAGAATCTAAACAATCTTAATTTCATTCCTTAAAAAGTAGACTTCTCACACACATACAAAAAAAATCTGCCACTAGTTATATGCTGTGTTGTACCACCCAGAAAAGACGTTAAGAAACGCATTATTTTTGCTCAAAATTTCAAAAGAAGCTTTTATGTATAGAATAGTGTTTTAAAACATATCATAATTGAAATTTGTCCTCATGGTTTTGTTTCTTTTCTTTTTTCCTTTCTCTCTTTTATTTGAAATTCTTTTTAAAAAAATAATAATACTTGAATCTATTTTATGATACTTCCTAGTTGCTAATGAATCTTTAACATATAGCCAGCCCACAGAATTTCCATGAATTTAGACTGTATTAACTTATACAGTCAAATTTTCATAACTTTTCAATGGCACTACGGTGCCATTGAAAAGCTATTCTGCAAAAACAGAATAATTCATGTTAGACATCTACTAGAAGTTATTGCATGGTTGAGCATCAGCGTGTTAATCATAAAATCATACTTAGCCTTGCCTAAAATGATAACCCATCCTAATGACTTGGTTTATCAAGAAACAATTAAATTAAATTGAGACAATTTATCCCTTTCTTCAGGATAATTTGAGCTTTATACAGAATAAATATACTCTTACAACTAAAAAGCTTAAATACTTGCAAGTCAATCAAATCAAATAAATTGTGTAAAATTAACACAGGAAAATTGTCTGTTGGAATGATTCTTGCGATTGTTGTATTTATTTTGCTGTAATAGAGCAATGTCATGTGTACATGTCATCAATTTACTAGAATGATTTTCATTAATTAACTTTTTCTTCCATGTTTCTGCCCCCCCCCCAATTTTTTCATGCAGTCTTTTATCATCTTAGAAATTGCTATTGCCATCTAAATTGATTGTTAGACTTAAATTCTTAAAAATTATACTGTCTAGTTCTTCAAAATATTACTGCCTTAATTTTATTCTCTGATTTTCCATGTGATGAATTGCTACTACATATGGAATTGCTACTACATATGGTTCATTTTTGGAGCATGTCAGTGATGATTCTTTTTCAGGTATAGTTTCTTAAAAAATTTTATCAGTTGAAAGACCATGTGAATATTAAAAAACATGGAAGATTTACACTGACACATGGAAGATAAAAATATTTTAATTTGGGCAATGGCTACACAATGGCTTTTCAATTACTCAGTTTTTTTATTAAATTATTAAATTAAAAAGACAAATCTATTCTGTTTTGCCAAGTGGCAATAGATTCTTTTTATAGTGCTAAGTTTCTGATTTAATTTGAAACATAAATGTCTTATGTTTTGTGTAGTGGCAACACTAAACTTTTAAACTGTCAATTTTTTTATAAAAATTTCCTTAAATTCACACAAAATACAAAAGAAATTTTTATAACAAATATGAAATTCAAAATTTGGGGTTTGAGATACACATATTCATGTGGATGACTGTATGTGTACGGAATTTGGTGTCTGTGGGTGCTGCTATTTTTCTGTAACATTAGGCATATGCATTTAGCAACATTAATTTCTGTAACATTAGGCGTATATATATACATTCATACATGCATACATACATATTTGGGTGGGCGACTATGTGCATATAAAATTTGGTGTCTGTATTTTTGTATATTTGGTGGTAAAATTTGGTGTTGCCATTTTCCACAATACGAGGAACATATACATGCATATGTCTATCTGTCTGTGCATCCATGCACAGAGAGGCAGACAGATAGCTTCGTTATAATTTATTAATAGAGATTAGTTGTGTTTATTCTATAAAAAGCAAAAATTTAGTTTTGCAAAATAATTGTTTTGCCTTGATCATTATGCCTTTGAATTATAGGGTATTTTCTCACTCCTTTTCACATGCCTTTGTTGTGTAACTGTAAGCACAGTCAATGTGTATTCAGGAAGTTCGGAGTTAGATTCCCGCTGAGGCCATTGTGGATGTCTTCGATTTCTTGATATCAAAAAAATTCTGCGAATTAATTATAGGATATTTCTCACTTCTTTTCGCATGCCTTAGTTACTCAATGAGTATTTGGGAGGTCTGGAGTTCGATTCCCACTGAGGGCATTGTGGATTTCAGTTTACTGATATTAAAAAAATTCTGCAAAATGATAAATAATCCTTCCTTTTCGTGAAGTACTTTTATCATAATAGCAGCAGTGACATTGCTCATTTTGAGGATATCACTGCATGAAACATTTAAGAAAAATGCCCATTTCTTTCCTACCCCTAAAGGATTAGAAAATATGATTAAGTAATTTCAAACAATCAGGAAATTTTGTTATGTCTCTCTGAAGGAGAAGACATCTTATTGTAGTAGAAGTGAATAACAATGTAACTTATACTAATAACAGATCCCCACATCATATGTAGCATATTCTTCAATTAAATGTTTGAGTAATAGCATAAAAAAAGTCTATTATTGGGTCTTCACATATAAGGTTTGGGCAATATATTTTTAAGTAGTATCTGTACAAGATCCACATGGTTCAAGAGATAAAATTATGAAATCAACCTAAGTATGCTGATTCCACTCTGCACTTTTTGTCAGTGTGGATGATATGTGTCCTTCAAATATCCCTGGCAGACAAGTGTCTTTTTCATTTACAGGAAATGGTGAATTCTCAAAATTATCACATTTTGGATTATTCACATCCTTATGTGGTTCTTTATGTTATTATATGGTATAAAGCCATTATCAGTTTCATCATAGGCTCTTTGTATCACATGCTGATTCCCTGCTGTGCAAGAAGAGGCAGATCTTAAATTGCGGTGGAGTTCAGCTGTGGTACTTCTTAGTTTCTGAGGTAAATTGTGATTCTAGCCGGCTCCAACACAATTTTGCCAAAAATCAGTTATAACTTCTGAATACATGCCTGCCTTTCTCTGGGAAACAAACACTTTGATTGAGGTGTTAAGACTTTTAGGAAAGAAAATGCCCCATCCACATGTGAAAGGCTTATTCTCCAATGAATTTATGAGAGTGGGTAAAATGTTTTGTTCTCAAAAGTACTAAAAGTGATTACCTTGGCCATGCATGTCCATTACTAGTGACCTTTGACTGCAGGACTCCTGCAGATTTGAACTATGTAACCAAATATGGGGGATAAAAATTGTTGTGGACCTTACATTTGTTCTCATCTTGTTATCGGATCAGGTTTGGGTGAAATTTTTTTGCCCATTTGCATTCTGCTTGACAGCTTGAACTATATCGATAAGCATCACGGTCAGAAAGCTTAGCACCCATCTCTCTTTGTTTTTGAAGCTATACTTTTCCATTAAAATTTCTTTCCATACTTTCATATTGTTTCTAGCTTCCTCTCTATTCTCATTAATGATGCTTTAATCGTTTTACTTTTTTCCACTAGTATTCTGGAAAAAGAATGGTTTTTGTTTCTCTCATCCATTGAAATAGTACATTATACCATATATTCAGGGCTTCAATTCAGCTGGAGGCCGGCTAAGCTATTGCTTCGCTTTCTGAATGAAATTTAAGTCCAGCCGGTACTCAAAATAAGATGATGCCCAATATTTTATTTCTTGTATTTAATATTTATCATCAATTGAATAATTTATTACATTTTTTATTTATATCTTTATATTTTATTGAATTTTAATTTAATTATTTAATAATTTTAATAATTAGTCATTTTATTTATTTATTTTTCTTGTTCTTCCTCATGGTATCCATAGAACTCTGGCACTTTTGATTTTAGAAATTAAGCCCTGGGAAAAGGATTATTTGATGTTTGGCCATTACTATTTTAATTTAGGTAATAGGCATATCAATAGTTATTTGTGCCAACTTTTGTGATGATCAGTTGTGTTATCTTCTGAATCTTTTCAAATCAAAAGCGTCTCATTCTATGGACTTATAGTCCTGAAACTTCTGTTTCTGCACATTTTTAAAAAAATACATATATTAGTGATCTTTTTTTGCCACAGCATAGTATTGTACATCTGCTTAACGCCTCTTGAAATAATTCATGTTGCTATTGTTAACTTCACATCAGTATTTACATAGTAGTTCTTGAGTATGTGACTTTGTAAAATTCTATTGTAATGTTCACATGAAAATTGTATCATCTCTCTTGTATCTTTGCCCTGCCACATTTCACATTTTCTCCCAGTAGCTTAAATTTGAACTAATAGTTTTTCCGCCATTAGAAATTTTTTCATGATTTCTGCAGCATGCATACCAAATTTCACCTATATATGTTAATTAAGACAGAACTCTCTTACAGCATTCTTACACAGTATGGCATTTGGATGTTTTGCATATGTTTGATTTGTTCACTTGTTTATGTTTGTAATATGAGTTTTTTAATATTATGATGCACTTGAACATTTTTATATTTCAAAAATATATACTTTAGGTATTTACTTAAATTTTTTTTAACTTAATGCTTATGTAATGTAAAACAATCTTATGTATAGTGCTTTTTAGCATGAAAGGAGAGCTTGCTGTGTGTGATATGGACAGAATTATTCAATAGATATAAGTTTTTTTATTATTATTAATAAATCCTGTATATATATGAAAAGAACTCCAGATATGCTTAAACAATTTTCTGTAAATATTATATCCCTAATGTATTTTATAAATGGAGACTAATTTTAATACATAATTAAATATATAAAAATAATGTATAAAACTGTACATTATTTTTATAC
>KK121206.1:109158-123710 GCA_000611955.2 Stegodyphus mimosarum
ATTTTGTATAAAATATTTTTAATGCTTATTTTTAATGATACGTATTTAGATCATTTATATTTCCTTAATGATTTTTTCCTGTAAATTGGTGAAATCTTGTATCACTACTAATTTTTAACCAATTTTCATTTTGGTTGGATGATGCAAATGAGGATTAAGTTAACAGAAATAAGCATTTTTATTCTTAGAAGTAACAGTTATTTCTCAAATTATTTACTGAATTTGTTAGAAATTTTATTTCCTGAAATTCGTTTTCTGATATATAATTCTTTCAAATCAGGTGGGTGCTGATATCTGTGGATTTGCTGGAAATGCAACTGAGGAACTTTGTATGCGATGGATGCAGATAGGAGCATTTTATCCATTCAGTCGCAATCATAATTCTATTGATTCAAAAGTAAGATTCCTTTCCATCCTTTCTGAACTTTATAATAATTTTTTAGAGCTCTAAAAATAAGTCAAAAAATTTTGAAGCTGATAGTTAAAGGAAAAGTAAACTTCATTCAAAAACAACTATGCTTTGGATGTAAGTAAAAATAAAACTAATTCATTATTTTTCTATAAATGAAAACCTGAGAGAAATGATATATTTACTGTGATATTTCATATGTAAACTTTATAGTATTTAGAATATTTTTTTTTATAGTTTTTTAAAAATGGAACTATTTGATTTCATTGTTTGCATAATTCATTTTATTTGATGTTTTTCCAGTAATCAGCAATTAGGAGGTTAATACACCTTGAATTAGTAGATTCAAGGAGGTGTATTATTTTCTGCTACTATGTGGTATCCTATGCTGATAATATAAAATCCACAGACATACTTCAGAAATTAACAAACAAAAAAAGAATGGAAAGATTCAAGAACCAAAAAAAACAAAATTTGCGAACATTGCTACAGCATGAAATTTAAGGTCTTTTTTTTTTAATCTTTCCATGCATATCCAGTTCTCGGAACATTGCCACACAGCAAAGCATAAAATCTTTAATTTGTCATTCAGATTTAATCACTATGTTATTGATTAATGAACTGAAAGAAATCTTATAAATAAAAAACTTTAAAAGAAATCTTATAAATTAAACCTTTAAAAAACTTTTTTTAATAATATTGTAAGGTCATTATTTTACTCTAACTAATTATTTCTAGTTTTCCTTTCCTTTCCCTCCTGATTTCAGTTTCCTGGAGGAGTGCAAATTTGTTATGACATAAATGCAAATTCTAAATGTGTTTCAGAACTAGTATTTAAGCTGCATTTCAAGAGTTAAAAAAGAGTAGCGGACTTAGTTCCAACATTTATGCTGTGAGTTTGAAATTAGCTCTCTAGTTCAGTGTTTGATCCCTTTCAGTTATACTGATATTTCTCAGCTCGGCTTTGCTGTGTGCAGCCGATTTAGTATTAGTTAACTTGAGAGCCAGTCATTAGCTATCTTAAATTAATGTGCATTTGACAGTCTTGTTCTGTTAAATTAGTAGCCACAAGTAGTGGTGAATTTGTGAGCATCAAGCACATGCATTTGTTCATTTTTAGTTAAAATAAAAGGTTATTTAAAATCTTCATTCACAGTACTTACTGTCCAAAGAGAATTCACTATTTCATCTTCAATATAGAGTCAGCATACCTAAGAAAACCCATAGACTCTACAATATATGTATTTGGTATAAAATAAAAAAAAATTAAGTTATAGTTTATCCACCTGATAATTTTTATGAATATGTACAGCTTTGTTGTAGTCAATAACGTTATTTGTTATGTAATTGATACATAATTGTTGATTTTTAATTTTGTTTTTCTATTTTAAATGTTTAGAAATTTTTTATGTTAAATTCTTCTGTAGAATGTTTGACTAAAATTGAAAATTTTCAGATTGTAATTCTTTTGTTATTGTCTGTTTATTAATTAACTTATATTTTATATTATTTATTTTATTTATTTTTTATTTTATTTTTGATCCTAAAAATTTATTGCACTTTTTGAAATCATAGGACCAAGACCCTGCAAGTTTTGGTAAAGAATTTGTTGAAATAGTAAATCGAGCCCTTTACACTAGGTACGAGCTTCTACCATATTTGTATACATTGTTTCATTTTTCTCATACTGAAGGATCAACTGTTGCTAGACCTTTATTACACGAGTAAGACTTTTTACCTGTTTAGTTTAATTACATGTACATACAATATTTGATACAGTTCAACAATTTTGTGAATGTAGTATAGAAATTGCTTTGTATATAATATATATATATATATATTTTCCCCTTCTATAAATGTAATACAGGAATATGTAGTATTTAATTAATTTAAGAAAGCAACATGCTTATTTTCAGAGAACGTTTTTAAGATTTTTTTTTTTTTGTAATAACATAAAATATTTCTAGATTACTTTGTTAATACACAATTCTATTTATTTTATACTTAATTAGTATTTTTGCTGTTATTAGTGTACATATTATTTAGAAATATCGATTTTATTGTTCACACTAGAATTATCCAAGCATTATTATGGCCAAATAGTTAAAACTATGAAGTGTTAATTCATACTAATGATTATTCTTTTCAAATGGTTGAACAGGCTATATGAGGTTTTCCTAACGAGTGCTGTAAATGCAGCTCAGTTTCTCTGAGAAACTCTTCCATTAATGCAATCTTTCCAATAGGAGTTTGCTTGCCTTAGTGTGATTTGCTGGCTTGATTCATACATTACTGTATACTCATCATGAGCTAAAATTTTTAATCTGAAAGTAATTGAAAATTTCTTGTTTAACATTAAGCAAAAAATACCAGTCAGGGACTTTTAGCCAAAATCCAGTTAGCTGACGAGACACTTAGCTCATAGCAGTTGCCTGGCAGGACATGTAGTTGACACATATGTTTAGCCGACACATACAGTCAGCCAACAGGACATTTACCTAACACAAATATTTAGCCAACAGGACATTTAATTGGCACAGATATTTAATCAACAGGGTACTTAACCAACAGGCACATTTAGCTGACAGTGTGTACATGTAGACAAAAAAAACATGCAACAATGCTTTAGTAATTTTTTTTTAATCTGATAAAATGCTATTTCCAAGGTACACAGCAAGAAAATTTATGGAAAAAGTTCCGCATTTTTGACTTTATTAAATACTAAAGATATTATGGATAGAAAAATTAGATGAAAAAACAAACTTATTTTCGTGTAGATTTTTGAAGCAGTCAGACATAAGTGTCTCTATTTCAGAAGGGGGAGGGGAATTTCAGTGGTCAGATGAGTGAAAAGAAGTGAGTGGAGAAAAATTAAAATAAATGTAATGTGACCTTTCAAAGAAAACAGGAATGAAACATGAAAAAAAAAACTGTATTAGAAATTTGAAAATGAAAAAATTAATATTTTTAACTAAAGAAAAATTTTTTGTTAATGTGGAACAATTTATAGAAATCTAATTTATACTAACTGAATAAGCTTTATAGATAATCTTTATAGATCCAAAGTCATAATTATGATTAAGTATCCAGTTATGTTTAGCTATCAAAATTTTGTTTATTTTTCTTTTTCGAACAAGTGATTCATGTTCCACGATGAGAACTTTCAACATTCTTTCAGTTTGGTGGATATATGTAAATTCACACTTTTTACAAATATTTTGACAAATTTCTCTTTTTATGATAATTTTATATGTTTAACAGTCAGAAAGAATATGAAAAAGATGATAGAGCTCCATATGTATGCAGGATGTCTGCTTGACACTAGATCATTAAGCATCAGGATCATCATATCATACCTATATATTTAAAACAAAACAGCAAAAAAAAAAAAAAAAAAAAAAAAAAGAAAAAAAAAAAAAAAAAAAAAAAAAAAGGATTTTTGTTTTTCAACTTATTTGTTTGGCCATTGTATCTAATCACACTTGAAAACAAAAATCATGAAATTCACACACAGAAGTAGCAGACTGTATTATTTTTAATTTTGCTTTTCATAACAAAATTTAAATACACAAATAAGAATTTTTATATACTGTACTCAGACTGACATTTTTGCCATTCGCACCTTAAAATACATATTACATAATCAGCATATCTCGTATCTACCTTTTTAATAGCACAACCAGAATGCACAAAATAATGGTGGCCAGCTTACCTCTCTTTTTTTTTCTCTACTTGACGTTGCCAGTTCCTCAAGTTAATCAATACTGAAACATTAGATGTTGGCTTCACTTCTTTTTGGCATTAAAATCATTCATTTAGTAAAATTCTTATTATATATTTCTGCGGATAAAGCAATAATAAAATCATAAAAAAGGCTTTCAAAATCCAACGTCCTCTTAAAGGACAAATACCATTATATATATATATATTGAAATTTATATAAATTAAAATCATAAAATAAAACAAATGACTCACCAGTATATTTAAAATTCTCACATTCATCAACTAAGGCAAATAGTTCCTGAAGTACATCTTCATGTTTGTTGCCAAGAAGTTCATCATATGGGTCTCCTTTTATAACCAGTAAGTCAATTTCTGCATCGTCATCAGTATCTCATGACAATTTGTCCTCATTGCCATCCATAGCATTACAAATCCCAACACTTTTTGAATGATTTAATCACTATTTCTGCTTTTATTTTTTCTCATGATTGGACTGTGATACCACACAGCACATCATGTGATGCAGCCAGCATAGTTGTACCTTTCATATATGACTTTTTGCCACTTATCACCTAGTTATTCCATTGCTCACACGTGTGATCTTTGAATAGTTCATTCAGAGATATATGTAAAGGTTGTAGCATTGAAGTTAAATCACCCAGTATAAGAGCAATCTCAGTTTTGTTCCACACTAAGCAATTCTGCCACTTATCACCTATTTATTCCATTGTTCACATGTGTGATCTTTGAATAGTTTATTCAGAGAGATATGTAAAGGTTGTAGCATTAAAGTTAAATTACCCAGAGTAAGGACAATCTTAATTTTGTTCTACGGTAAGCGATTTTTAGTGTTCTCGGTTAATCAAGCAATAGTTTTATGCCAGGCTGCCACTGTTTAAAACGGGACATTAATGACTCGATGATAAGTATGCTTCGTGGGTGCATGATATCGAGATGTCTGGACTGAGTGAAAGGAAGTCGGAAATGGGAAGAGGAGAGTGACCAATATCACAAGGTAAAACCAGAAGATGAAAAAGACCAGGAGAGGCAGTGACAAGGTGATGTGAATCTGAAATGTTGTGCTTTCATGAAGTTGAGTGGTCAGTAAAATACGAGATATAACAAATACACTAACACTTTTATTTAGAGTACATCAAATACATATGCAATAAATCAGATAAGCACAAGATAAACATATGAAAGAATATATACAATGTACATAGGAAAATTCAGTGAAATGCTGCAAATTAGGTGAGAAAATTTAAGTCACAGGTGAGGTGAGCCGTGAATGTTGGAGTGTATAGTCATCTCTTAGTATAACATAATCAAACAGTTTGAAAAGCTTGAGGTGCTGGCAGTCTAACACTTTGAGGAAATAATTTGTTTTCATACAATGCAGGAATTGTTTCACTAACTCTAGCTTCAGATCTCTATGTAAGGTACAGTTGGAGAAGTAGAAATGAGCATTTGTAATTATTCTCATGTAATTGTTTTGTAGAACTTGCAGTTTCTTCAAATCATTATTTGTGAAGTTGCCCAGGTTGGGGAAGCATACGAAAAAATTGGATGAATAATTGCAATATAAATGTGCCTTTCTTTTAACAGATCAAGTTTGGATAATTTGCCAATTAATGGTGAAATATTAGTGATCACAGCAAGCGCCTTGCTTCTGACTTTATTAACATGATCTGACCATATAAATTTACTATTAAGTACCACTCCAAGGTAGATAGCTTTGTGTACAACCAGAACTTTGACATAAAAAATTTTTAGTATATAAAGAGGTTTTTGAAGTCTTTTTCCTGAAGTCTTTTCCTGCGATTTCTGCACGTTAATAGCAATGTGCCACTTTGTGTGCCAGTGCTCTAAAGCTGGTATGGCATACTATAATTTACTGATGGCATAGTCAACATTTAATGATTTGATAACTAACGCCGCAACATCGGCATAACACATCCCCAAAAAAATTTAAATCAGTACAAATCCTCAGAAAATCTGCAACATAAAATATGTATAAAATTGGCCCAAGGATTAGCCTTTGGGCAACACCAGCATTTAGTCTTTTGAGATAAGACATTTCCAAAGGTAAAGAAAAATTTTGTATTCTTGATAAAAGAATAAATAAGCAGAATCAAGTGGCAGTTCAAAGTCCAGAAAAATGAGCTTGAATATTAGCCACTCGTGCCAGACACGGTCGAACACTTTTGCTATGTCTAGCATGAGTAAGGCAATATTTTCTTTGCTGTGCAATGCTGCTTCAATGAACTCTGTTAATCTGATTAGTTGTTTAGTGGTAGAAAGTCTTTCGAAATCCAAATTGTTTGGGTGGCAGTTTCTCCAAGTGGGGCTCAATTCTCTTAAGTATTTACTCTTTCGAAAATCTTTCCAAATCCTGGGAGGAGGGTTATGGGCCTGAACCCCTCTGGTTTTGTGACATCTTTTCTCAATTTGGGTATTAAAATGACTTTCGCAGTTTTCCACCTGCTACAAAAATAACATGCTAGTCAATTTTGTAGTAATTTTCACCAGTAGATTCTTAATTGCAACATTTGTGACTTCGTTGAAACCTGGAGACTTCCTATTTTTTATTCTTTGAATAATTTCTATTATTTCTCTAGGTGTACTGTACTCCATCTTGTTCTGAGCACCAGTGCTGCTGATCCAATCTTTAATGAAATACCTGATGTTGTATGAAAAGGTAACATTGTGCATGGGTCTAAATTTGGCATTTTTCGAGATGAGTAGCCATAACTGCTGATTTGTCTTTGTTGGTCAGAGTGATATTATTGTCTCCATAAATCAATTTATTACACTGCTGCTTTCTTTTGAGATTTCTAGCAAAAGACCAGAAGGAATTATCGGGTTCGTTAATACTGGGAATTTTCTCACTCCATTTTTCTGTTCTGAACATATTGATATGGCTTTTGATTTATCTATTTAATTTATTTCCTGTTGATATTGGGATTCCATGAAATATTATTTGCAAAGTTTATTTTTCTGTTTAATTTTCTCTCTAATGAATAGAGGTAATCTGTCGGTGTTTTGATCCTAAGGAATTTTTCTAGTGGCAGAGTTGTACACGCTTAGGATATTATCAATATCACTGATGCTTTTCAAGTTTTTAAAGTCAGGAGGGTTTTTGAGCAGGAAGTCATTATAGGTGTTCCAATTTGTATGTTTCTTGAATTTAGTATCACAACTTTTATTAGTACCCAAAGTTGCAATAATAGGCACATGGTCTGAAGTCATCTCAACTTTCACCTCTAGATACATGGGGGCTGAAGTAGTCACGAGAATATCTCCTTGCCTGGGGTTGTCTAGGATATAAGTATTTTTGGTGGGAACATAAAAATATATGGAATAATTGTTCAAGAGGATTTCTCCATTGCTATTAGTCCTTTGACATCCCCATTCCGTGTTCTTGCTTTAAGATTGCCAACCAAAATGATATGCTTGTTATTCAAAAGCAAGTTTGCCAAAATATTTTCGTCTAGAGTATTTTTTGGCAGGTTGTACATTGCTACAAAATATACGACTCTGTACAAGGGGAGTAGAACAGATACTGTAACAAATTCATGTCTGTTTCTCCAATCCTCTTTAATTAGGCAGAATTGCAGTGAGTTTTTAACGAAAATTGCGTTTCCCCAACCTCTGTGACTCAGTCTGTTGCAGCAATAACTTCTATAGTTTGCGATTTTGATATTAATACCCAGACTTGCAAACATCTCTGTAATAAGTGTGATAACAATATTGTACACAAGTAGATGATGATGAAGTTCCTGGATTTTGTTTGCAAATTGTGTGCATTCCATTTCATAATCTGTATTGGAGCCCTGTTAATTGTGATTGGACCCATTATCAGTATTATTTTGTGAAGTGATTTCTTGATTAGTTTTGTGTAATTCTCAAACCTGTTGTGTGAGCTGGAGGAAATCAGCATTCTAATGACTGTAACCAATTCTGCCAGATCAAAGAATACCTTGTTTATAGTTTCGGAATAAATTCCGGACAATAGCGCTTGGGCATAAGATTTTCCTTTAATTCTATTTGAATATATTATGGGTTTGTCAGTTTTGTTCTTAGAGAACTTTTTGCGCCCTCTATAATTTGATGTGTGGGGACCACCACAGTTCGCGCTGCTTAAGGGTATTTCCTTGCTGTTTTTAATCATTTGTAGCGGTCACGAACCAAAATCTGACACATTTTGGTTCGTGGTTACAACCTGCTTATGCGTGGTTAAAACCTTGACAATGGAAGCACTGTATGGGACCTTGTCGACCTTTATATTCAACAATTTTAACTACTGGATCACATAGGTATTTTTCATGATAAATTTGCTTCAATGCTTCGGTTTTAGGTAAAGTAATGATGAATAGAGGAAGCATATTTACTTCCCCTCCTCTGCATCTTGACATCTGTTTGATGTCTAATAGGTGTAATTTAAACTTTCAAGTTAGTTTTGATATCCTCTATCTCAGTTGTGAAGAGTAGTCCATTATTGACAAATTTAAGATTTTTATCCCGTGGTAATATATATGAGTGAAGCTCGATATTCAATTCCAGTAGTATTCTTACAGTTCCTCCAATTCTTACATTTAGCAGCAATTACTTTGACTTCTTTTATTTTGTTTCTCACAAACTCAGATTTATGTTGAAGAAAAATGCCTTTTATTTTACTCCAAGTGAACTTGGTTTCTTTGAGTAAGACTGGGGATAATTTGATTTTGGTGTTTCGGATTGTGCATTGTTTTCATCATTTTGTTTAGCTGCAAGTTAGCAGTAGTTGTATGTATGTTATCTTTCGTTACATTGCACTGCTTTGTTTGTTTCTTGACTATTAACATTCACATTATCTTGACTGACAGAATTGGCATTACTTTGATTTATTGTGATGGTTGGAGAAATAATTTGTGTGTGCATATTGAGTTTTATTTTCTTAACTCCTGCTCTAGAGTTTTTAGTCTTAACAGTTTTATCACCGTAACGCTGTGGCCTTTCATCTTCCAAACTAGTGTCTTTATCTAAAGTTTTTTCATCATCCGCTCTAGTAGTGGAATCATCATGTAAGTTTATTGGGCTTCTAGCCCGATCACTTTCCTCGAGACTTTTACTTGTGGATGGAACCTGTGTTAGGTTTTTATCCTGACTTGATATTCCATTACTTTGTTCTTTACATGCTTTTACAATATCTAATGAACTTAGCAAAAATGCATAGAATTTGCTTTCAGTATCTGAGAGTTCCCCTTTGTTTTGTCTAGTTTGCTCTAATTCTTTAATTTGCACATTATAAATTTCTACGAGCCTCTCCATGGGCATGCATTAATGAGAAAAAATCCAGTGCCCAAGAGTGGAGCTCTGCACCCCGAAATGGAGCTCTGGCTCGACAGCCTTCTCCACAGATGAATATGCAGGTGGATAACACACAAAGCCTGAAATGAATTACCTGAAATGAGACCTTGTAGGTAACTATGTGTGTTTTCAAATTCTGTAATCCAAAATAAAACTAAAAAAAAAATAAATATCATAATTTAAATTATCAAATTAATGCTTAAATCGCATATATTATGTCAAAATGGCTAACTAAATCACCTTACCAGCAATCATGCAATTTGGCAAGACAATGCAAAAAGTATTCCATAATATTATAAAATAATACAAAATAATTCATTCCATAATATTATAAAATAATCCAAAATAATTAAACAGTGAAAGCATTCAAGCCATTCACAGTAAATACAAACCACGAAATAGCATTTAAAAATGCTGATGCAGTCAGATTACAAAAGCATGTGGTCATGCTCAGCAAGCCACGCTTATCAGTCAATGCATACTTGCTTGTACTGGATCTGAGTGGTAGGCACAATCTCGTTTGATGAGCTCGTTGATCTCATTGATAATTTTTGTCAGATGGTTTTGAGGAAATGAACCTCTAGATCTGAAAATTTAGATTATATATTTCATGTCCTAAATTTTATTTATAGCTGTTTATAAATGTAATGTTTTCCATATTATATTATTCCACATTGCATTTTCATGTTACATTCTATCCCCTGGTAGCATGTTCATCTGGCATTTGAAGATCTGCACTTCCATTTTCTATAAAGGCCCAGTTTATTTTTCATGTTTTGTGTGTCAAAAAACCCAATAGTTTCTCCACAGTGTTGCTCAAACTAAAATGGAATGAACAAAAACTTGTCAATATCTGGGTGTGGTGGACTGGGTCTCGTGTCTGCCTGTTCACCTTTTAAGTGGAAAAGAATAAAAGGAACTGTCACATTCCTCTATTTGTGCTTTTATGGTATAAGTGGTTCACAAGTCCACTTAGCAGTAGAAGATACATAATTGAAAACCTGAGGAGGTATGATTGGTATTTGCAATTATGTCTTTAAGCTTGTTTCTCATTAAATGCAAATTCCAAATTTTGCTTTAATAAAATACTTTAGGTAATAAGTTAACATTTTATTATTGTCATTATTATTATCACATAAAGGATTCAAGAAATTTGAAGTTTAAAAAAATTCCAGGATTCAGATTTGAAAAAAATTGAGGATCCATCCTCTCTCTCTCTTTCTTTAATAATCACCATGCTTGTATGTCTTAAATGCTCTCTCATCATAAAATAAATTGGCAAAAGATTGTTGCACTGTGCATTCAATGTCTGGGTGAGCTGTCAACACCGATTTCATCTTCAGAGCAGATGTTTTTATTCTGTTTGGTTCTTTGTTTCTAATCACAGTAGATCTTCACAAGACAGAGCATTCTTAATATGACTCAAATGGATTTCTTTATTGTTTTAAATGTTAAGTATGCACATTAAAGAGTTTTCTG
This sequence comes from Stegodyphus mimosarum, assembly GCA_000611955.2. NCBI lineage: Eukaryota > Metazoa > Arthropoda > Arachnida > Araneae > Eresidae > Stegodyphus > Stegodyphus mimosarum. The sequence continues at coordinate 120,119 of KK121206.1, forward strand.
GTTGCAGTTTTTTTTTTTAAGTTCAACTCCTTTTTTTATGGTTAGCTCTTTTTAGCTTATAATATATGTCTAATGATAGCTTGTAAAAACATTTTGTTTTCTGCAATAACACAAATATTTGATTTAAATTAAGAACTATCAATTTCAAATTCATTTTCAAATATCCCTATAAATTTAATTTTCCCGTTGCCAAGCCATGTTAATTGTAAATTTGTAGTGTATGTTCAGGTGAACCTATCTTCTAATGTATATCTTCTTGAATTTACATTATTTCATTATAAGTGTCTATTAAAGTATCAATTTGCAAATTACTTAAATTAACAGTTTCATTCATTTGCTTTCGATAAGTCTGAACAACTGAAGTTACAATTTTGGCATCTTAGTTATTTTTAGGAAATGTTTTAACACAATCTGCACCTTTATGTCCAAATAAATTATTTAAAGCATTTAATTCCTTTACTCTTATTGCTAAATGCATTTAAATTATGACCTTCCACAATTATAACATTGGGGAATTTTTTCATATTTTTTTTTTTTTAAATTTCTCTCGTTCTTAAATTTAAGTTCAGAAACATTTTTACAACCATATGCTATAATTTTGTTGCTATTTGGATCAGAATATCCCATCAATTACATAACCAAGAAGGGATGAATTGTCAACAGAACCATGACTAGTTATTTCTCTCATTGCAATTAAATACTATGAAAGGGATTCAGCTGCTTTTAAATGTAACTGTTGGAACAAATTATGAAGTTTATTAATTATGAAATTTTAGGATTTTATTATTATTTAGCTTAGAATCACTATTTGTTTTAGAACCAAATCTGGAAATAAACGTTCTTTTAGTTTGTCACATGACATGAAATCTTGCACAGACTGAATAAATAAATACCTTACCAGAACCAGTAAACAATTTTTTATTAAACATAATCTTTTGTTATTCAGATAACTGAAATAATTCAAAAGTTTCTTGCAGATCACAGAAAAATAAATGACTTGAATAATATGTATCAGATTCATTAAATTCTGAAACAATTTCCAAAGTATCCCGAAAGTGTAATGAAATATTACTGTGCATCATAAAATTTTGTTCTACTGGGTTATTTTTGGGAGGTGATTCTAACTTAATTATCATCATTGTTATCAGAATCATGGACACTTTCATTTTTTCATAACTTCGCATCATCATCAGGTTTGTATTGCAAAAGTTTAGAATCACAAAGACCCTTCAATATTAAATTACAATATAATTAATTTGCTTCATAATTAAGATATGACAAATTAAACACAAATTAAATCATCTTCAGATAAAGTCTGAAGTACTTTTGATTTCATTTCATATATCTTAAAGTCTGATCAAAAACTGAAAAAATTATGTAAGCTAGATCTATTTTTCCTACAGTTGTCAATTACAGTTATAAATGGAATTTGATGCATAGCTTTAACAGACACTGTGGGACAAATTCTTAAAGATTCATATATTTGAATAAAATTAAGAGTCCTCATCCGTGTTAATAGCAGAGTTCACAAATTCTACAACTAACAGTTCTAAGAACAAATGATTCAGAATAAATTTGAATAAATTTACGGCTCTGATGTCATATTACAAAATTACATATTTTTTATTGTTCTTGTGTCCAAGGTCCATTCCATACCGAGCACCCAAATGTAGAAAACCATATAGAACTTGCTTCATAGAATAAAGCCTTGTTGGTGTCCATGCGTGAACACATGCACACAAATTCAAATTAATATTTAATTTGTATTTTTAATTATGGTTTTAAAAGGTGATACATGCATTAATGATAATAGGAACATGAATGTATATGCTGGATGATAAGTATTACATGAAAGAAAAAGTTCTTACTGTGTCTGTATATAATTGTGCAACTTGCAACTCCTTACTACCACATCGTCCTCTTACGGCAACATCGTCCATTCTATCTCAACTTTGCTGATTGACAAGAAATACCCTCTGTATCTCATGCAAGATGCCATGCTACAATAGTATACACCATTTATTTACACCATACATGTATTTTTTTTTAGAGCATGTTTACACATTTTTAGAATGATTTCAGGGCCATTTAATTAATGTTTAAAATGTAAAGAATATTTTTTTAAGTCAGATAGCCTTTTTTCTGTGCTATAAGTCTGTGTGATTTCTGCATAGAAAGGCCTTTTCATAAAATTTCCAGGGGTATTTATTTCCATTTTGATTTTAACATTTTTTCCCACTCTTCTAATTTTTTTTCTGTTTTAAGAGAATCTTGTAATAATCATAAACCTCTTACTGAAACTTTCTTTGCATTGATGGAACTAGGTTTGTACATTTTATTCTCTTTGTTTTCAAAAATAAATAAAACTTTTGTGTTGCATTCATTTAGGTAAATCCATGCTTCATCAAAGGTCTTTATGTATTTCCATTTAACTCCTGATAAATAGTTTTCATACAGGATTCTACAAATTGTTCTGCGTTGAGCCTCAAACTTCTGCAAAAGTTGGTGAACATCATGCTTTTTGGCTTTTTTAAGTTATAAACCTTGTTTTATTATTTTATTTACTGTTGCTGCAGATGTATTTAAAGAGTTTGAAATTCATTTCTGCATCAGCGATTTTCTTTTGTTACCAGTGATTTAACTTTAGTAACAGCATGTACCTTTTTTGGGAGTCTTTCCATGTAGAATTAATAATTAACGATTTATCCCTTGCCAATTACTAATGTTGATTATTTTGCACTCAGAAATTTTAATACCATGCATTCGCAATGTTTTTCAGTTATGGAATAAGAATATTTCTCTTTAGAAAGCACAAAAACATATTATTCGATCCACAGGTTGTTTACATGTAACATTTTGAAAGAAGAATAAATTTAAAAAATAATAGATGATATTTCACATAATAGCAGTTGTGAAAATTTTTATTCCCAAACATTTGCTTTTTAAAATTTTGTCAAAAATCATTCATATTATACTGATGATGTCAACCCCTTCTGTATAATGTAAATGCATGCTAAAGATTTGTATGTGCAGAAAGCTTAAAAATATGGTAAATAAAAGAAAATGTTAATTAGGTAACTAAAGAAATAAGTTCAAAAAAAATTTTTTTTTTCTTTCTCTTACCTTAATGCTACACATATGGTAAGAAAAAGAAAACATTATCTAAAACTTGCAGACAGAAATTTAGGTAAATTTATAGTGTTTAAAAATCATATGCTGCTTATGATACCAACTAGTTCAAAATATTATGAGTAATGAAATAGTGCAATAAAAATTTTATTATGTTTTAAAAAATTTTATGAAAATAATCTAGCAGTTTAAGGAAGTGTTCCAAGTATGTAGTAGAAATAGTCTGTGATGAAAAATGGTCATTTTATTCTACTATGTTTTAAATATATAATTTATGTAAATTAATGTGTTGCATCATAAAATGTACAGTAGTTTATTCACAATGTAATTTTTTCTTACCTCTGATATTATGTGGTAATAGTAACCAAAAAGTCGATGTTTTTGAGTTAGTATCAAACCTCAGAAATCTGTAAATCAAATACATGTTATACACTCTTAGACAAAAAAAAAAAAAAAAAAAAAA
>KK121206.1:123721-153692 GCA_000611955.2 Stegodyphus mimosarum
ACTCTTAAAAAAAAAAAAAAAAAAAAACACGACGCGCCAAGAAGGAGTTATTTGAATGGGATGAAAATCGGTAGAAGTTATGTACATGTACAGAAAAACAAATGGTTACAGTTTGAGAAAAATTGGATGATTTATTTGAAGTGATAGAGCTTTACAAAGTGAAAACGTCAGTAATGCGTTTGTCCACCTCTTGCCCTTATGCAAGCAGTTATTCAGCTTGGCATCGATTGATAGAGGTTGTGGATGATCCTCCTGAGAGATATCGTGCCAAATTCTGTCCAACTGATGCATTAGGTTGTCAACATCCCGAGCTGGTTGGAGGGCCTTGCCCATAATGCTCCAAACGTGCTCAATAGGAGAGGGATCCAGTGACCTTGCTGGCCTAGGTAATGTTCGGCAAGCACCAACACAAGCAGTAGAAATGTTCAGTGTGGGGGCGGGCATTATCTTGCTGAAATGTAAGCCCAGGGTGGCGTGACATGAAGGGCAACGCAACGGGCCTTAGAACTTTGTCGACGTACCACTGTGGTGTAAGATTGTGATGGATGACAACCAAAGGGGTCCTACTATGAAATGAAATGGCACCCCAGACCATCACTCCTGGTTGTCGGCCTGTCTGCAGGAAGACAGTCAGCTTGGTATCACACCACTGTCCTGGAAGTCTCCAGACTCGCCTTCGCTAGTCATCGGGTCTTGGTTCAAAGCAGGAATCATCACTGAAGACTATTCTACTTCAGTCAGTGACATTTCAATGTGAATGAGCCCGACACCACTGCAAACAGGCTTGACGTTATACAGAGGTCAATGGCAGTTGGCGCAAGGGACTCTGTGACCTTAGCCCCCTTTCTGTGAACCGTCTATGAATGGTCCTTGCGGTCACTGAAGCACTATTTGCACGTACAATCGATGATAATGATGCATCTAGGGCTGTGAGTGCCACTCTGGCGATTGCTCGATCATCAAGTTCTGTTGTTTCTCTGGGCCTATCACTTCCTTCTTGACACTGTGTGCGGCCATGGTTCACCCATTCCTGCCAACATCGTCTAAGAGTGGCAGCGCTCCTGCTCAAATGTCGACATATTCCACGATAAGACCAACCGGCTTCTTTGAGCCCAACTACACAACCTCTCTCAAATTCTGACATCTGTGCATATCATTCGCGCACCTGTATGCGAGTCATAGTTACTGTCTACCAGAGTACACGGAATGAAATTCGTGAAGAATTTATGACCTGGAATCGTAATTTCTCCTCTTAAGTGTGCTGCCAGTTGCGCAGATCAGATGTGCTGTAGTGACAACAGTTCATTCATTGGCAGCCAAAATGTAAAATTTTGCATTTTCCTTCGAAACTTGTATGCATATCGATTTGTGTCCAATTTGATTTATATCTTCTCGATGCATCATTTTTTTTTTTTTTTTTTTTTTTTTTTTTTTTTGTCTAAGAGTGTAGTATAGTACATAGCATAGCAAGAAAACAAATTCAAGTGGAATTATTTCTGCTTCTGTTCATCATGTTTTAGTAATTTGTTCTTAAGTTGTTTTTTTTAATGTATTCTGTTGTTAAATTTTACAATTATACTTTTATGAACTCTGCATTTAAAAATGCAAGAAAGTTGTTTTCTTATACAGATTTCCATATGATCAGGAGACATGGGATATTAGCTATCAATTTTTATGGGGACCTGCTCTTCTTATTTCTCCTATTCTAGAAAAGGTATGTTCTCAGAGTTTTTAATAATTTAATTATTGACTTCTAGATTATCTTCATTTCATATCTATGTAAAGAATTAATTATTAAAGAAAATGTATGGCTTGTTTTTTTTTGAAAGAAATCAGTGGTGTACATGTTTTCTTGTAAAAATAAATATCCATAGTGGATGTTATCATGCATATTTTACATGCTTGCTGTAGTTTAATCCTTTTATTGCAATGATTTTATTGTTATTTTTAATAAATTTATTAATATTTTAAATTTAAAATTATTAATTTAAATAATTTAAAATTATTAATATTTTTAATAATCTGCATGCTTCTGTTTTAGTTTTGATCTTAATTTACAGTTTTTTTTATCGTTCATGAAAAATGCACAGTTCATTTCTGTAGCTGTCCATGAAAGAAATTATTTGCTGTAGTTTTTTACTGGTATAAATTAAGTGTTGTTTACAGAGATACAAAGATCATTATTTGCTTTTATATTGAGCACTTTGATAATTTTAATTTAAAATACAAAAAACTGATTTTTGCATTATTTCAAGTAAGACTGTAGTTTGATGGAAAACGGTGCAATATATTAAAAGCTAAATTTGTTTGATTCATTTGGAAATGATAATATGCATCTTAATTTTAGAAACTCAACTTTTACAATTTAATTTCATGCTAGTTTTAAAGACTTAAATTCACTAATTAATTAATTAATATTGTTATAACATTTCAAAAGTGTTTACTGATTCTTATATGATTATGTATAAATGAAATAGAATATATGTTATTTCATATGAAGATTTAAATTTTTAACTATGCAGAACTGATAGAGAATTTACAAGATCTTTTTCCCTTTTTAATTGAATCATAGAAGTAAATAAGAAATACTTGCTTAACTTGCCAAAAAATTCCCATTTATAGGCTTATTATGTATTTATCTTATACAATACAGATGTAACTGCTTAAAACTTATGTTTTCTTGTAGAATTATGTTTTCATTTAATTATTAAAAAGTATTTTGATATAGTCTGTTACTTTAAAATAAGCACTTCAAGGTCATAGCGAATGTCCCCACATTTACAATCATATGTGTGTAGTCATCACAGCACAGAGGGAATTAGAAAATTTAGCAAATTACAAGATTTGAGCCTTTTTTTCCTTGCAGCAGTTGTTGTCATAGTTATGAGATATAGTTTTGGGGGGAGGGAAGAAATGGCCTTAATGTGCCTGTTCTAAAGCAATAGATATGATAGGGGATATTCAGTGCTTTCAATTATATCTAATTTTCCACTTATCAATGAAAACGTTGCTAAAAGGTTCATTACCGCTTCCCTGGAAAAAAAGAATTTGTTGTTATATTGCTTTAATATATATTCATTTTCTGTTAGAATGAAATTTCATGCATATTTTTTCCTATTTTACTTAGGGAGCATCAACTGTCAAAGCTTATTTTCCGAGTGGAATTTGGTATGACTTTTATAAGGTAAACAATGCTACATTTGCTCATGTTATTAAAGATCTTGAAATTCTTTTAATTTATTATTTTAATATTGATATACTTCTCAAAATATGCATGTATATGCATGAAACAGTGAATGTAAATTTTAATTCATGATTAATATGTAAGAGCAATTCATATTTATTCTGCAACTGTTATTACACACATCAAAACTTCTCCCTCTCAATACTCTTGTTAAGTTTATGTGAATATGTTTCCAGTTTTCTGCTAACAGTTAATCGTAACTAACCAAAAGTTTTATGGTTAGTTATAAATAACTGTTAAGTTTCAGCAAGAATATTTCATTATTTTAGATATATTTATGTAATTTAATTATATGCTGGATAACAAGCAATACAGAAACATGGTAGGTGGCATTTAAAGAAGCTTTGTTTCCTATCATATTATACTTTGTTACTGTTGGGCCTCATCCCAATAATCGTACACTATGATAAGTACGCTTGTTCGTTACTTTATTATTTCCCATAATTAAATTGCAATCACTCATTATTAACTCATGGCTGTGACCAGGCCTCGTACACCATCGATGGCAATTCTCTAACTCGTCTGATCAAAGCATTACAAATACGCATGCACGGATTGCATTATGGGTGTGCAGGTGGGAACACGCTGCCCCGCTTTGCAATGCATAGCATTCAACTATTGTAATTAAGATATAGTATGAAGAAATTTAAACAAGTGTATTATAAACAAATTTGAATAAGAACTATTACATAAAATTATTATTATAATTAGACATTTACCATATACATCAGCATATAACTCAACAATGCAGTATAACATTTCAATTGCATAATGATATTTTATGTGAAACACATTCAATACTACACAATAATGATGAAGACAGGACTCATTTTTATATTAGTAAGACACATAATTTGGTAATTCGTCGTTTGAAAGTTCCAATTTGAGTTTTTACATTGCACACACGAACCTTTCCATCTTCATTATAAAATACTTCTATGATACAACCAACTGCCCAGTTACAACAAGGCAAATTATCTTTAATTAAGACCGTGTCTCCAACTTGTATATTATTTTTTGAGCTTTGCCATTTAGATCGATTTTGTAAATGACTTGATGTAATGAATTTTGTAAATAAATTTGATTGGTATAACTTGTCTGAAACTATGAGTTGTTTGAGGGTCTCGAAGTCAGTTACCTCCTTAATTTTAAATAGTAATCCCATGAGTTACTAGGTGTGAATCGAACTGCATATGAGTTTCATGTGATTATTTAACAGTTTTCTAAACACGAATAAGGTGTTGGCTGAAACTCCTTCAGAACTACTTCTTTTACTTTTTCATAATCTGTGATATCCTTATCATGTACATAGGTTATTATATTCAAAGCTTTGTCTTTTAACAGATTTAACAGAATTTCTGCTTTATAGTCCTCCGAAACATTTTTTGTAATAAACACTCGTTCTAATGACAAAAAGAAAAATCCCCATCTCTCAGGCCGTATAGGAATTTTTACAGTTAAGGTCCTGATACTTTTTAGTAATTGATCTGGTGACTCTGATTTTGTTTCGGTTTCACTTACACCATAAAGTTTTGTTTCTGCTTTAAGCTTAGCCAACTGTAACTCGTTCTTTTATCTCTCAAGTTTTATTTGTTCTAACTCAACAACATGAGAATTTGCTCTTCTTGTTTCCTGTTTCAATAATAGAATTTGCCATCTCTTTTACTAAATCTTATTTAGTTTTAAAAATTTCACTATTTTTAATAATATCAGTTAAATCTGCTATAGTCGTTTTTTCATCAACATTTAGATTTATTTCTAAGGTAATAAGCCTTAAATCTTCTTTTTTAGCACCCTTAAATAACATTGTTGTTTAGAACAGAACAAAGCACAGAATGTACAGAATTAACAAGAGAGAAATCACTTACCTCTGCAGTGATTCACTTTTGATGAATATCCTTATCCAAGATCAGCGATATTTGTTGAAAAGAACAAGCTGGGAATACTGGCAAACACAAACACTCCTGCGTTTTCAATAATTATTAATATCATACAGTGTTGTGTTGGTTTTTAAAACGAAACACTATGTATTCACGCACAAAACTCAATTCACAGTAACTGGTGACTTTGACCAGATATGTTGGGTCTCATTCCAATAATCACACACTATGATACGTACACTGGTTCAGTACTTTATTAATTCCCATAATTAAATTACAATCACTCATTATTAACTCATGGCTGTGACCAGGCCTCGTACACCATTGATGGCAATTCTCAAACTCATCTGATCAAAGCATTACAAATGCACGTGCGCGGATTACATTACAGGTGTGCAGACACGAACAGTAAGATGTGGGTGTTCTATTACAACTTGGAGAAACAGAATACCATATGGAAATCAGGAAACTTTAAAAACTAGGTATAATAGATCCAAATCAAGACAATACCCATTATCTTCAGAGGTAGCAAAGAAACCATGTAAAGAGAATTAGTGTCCTATGGTTGAAATGTAACTGTTTCATTTTGGTGGCAGATTATGAAACATCTGTATGAAATAGAGTATCTGAGGTCAGAATACTGAGAATACTGTAGCTAGTGTCTTTTCCAGGTGGTATTCCAAATCCCAGAATTGTTATTGTTTCAGAATTTTGGAACAAACAAATTTTCCACATTTCTTTGCAAATTCCATTAATTTGAAAATTTTGATTTCTGTAGCATCTAAAATCTGCACCAAAATTAGCTTGCTGGTTTGCCTAGTCTTAAAATCACGCTTTTTTAAGCCAAAATCGCATCACCACCATTTTTTCATGCCTAGACTTTTACAGAAGGCAAGTATCAAATATGCTTTGCAGATCCTGCTACAGCTCCAGAATTAGAAAGTACTTTCAACATAATTGAAAACTCAAACTTTAATTTTGATAAGACAGCTGTTCTTTTGAGCCTTATTCTTTCTCCTTTCTTGCTGTTATGCCCCCTCCCCCCCAAAAAAAAGAAATCTAGTATTAGCAACATCCTACTCCAAACAGTTATGTCCTAAAGCTTCACTTATTGTTTAGGTCAAATAGAAAAATATGAACTCCCCACCTCCACAACCACCCAAGGGCCAAAAAGTGTAGTTAGCAGGTGTTTAAAAGTGACATACAAAAATCTTAGTTAGCTGAATGAGAATTGCTTTTACAGCACATCAACTTTTTATGGAGTATTGTGTTCACCATTCCAAAGTTTTGTGGAAAACAAAATACAGTTCGAATATGAAACGTCCAGATTTTAGACTATAAAGTTAAAGAGACTTTGGATGGCAGCTGTAGCTCATTCCTAACTTCATATATTGTTATTGTTGGTTGTCTTTGTCATGCCAGTGAGTATGGCACTAATAAGACATGTTTGGTCTGGGAAAGATGTGGTGAAAGCTGTGACCATTGGAAAAATGTAACCTGTTTGCTGTTTGTCAAAAAAAGCGTCAGACATTAAGTATGACATTGCAGAACACCTTTGGGGTGCCCATGAAGATATGAGATAACCACAGGCCATTACACATCTTTAATGTAATGCTAATGAAACATAGTGCCAGGTATGCCAACATACAAGATGTAAGCAGAACTTGTATCCAGTTACACTTTATGTGCTGGACTGGTTCGATAATGCATAAGGCAATTTTCCAAAGAGTGCTCCCAATGGTAGTGGTGTTATGCATATGTTCATCATGATGTTGCATGGAAAAATTGAAAGATTTGAATTCTGAAATTCGTTTGAAATTCCATTCATTCATCCATGGGTGTCATTCAGTTCACCATTGTAGCTATAGATATCTGTGCCATATTGTTAAAGGGAGGGAAAGAAATGGCCACTATGCAAGCAGTTTATGACCCTCAAGATGACATATGTGCAGTTCACAATACATATTCAGTGACATATGTTCACAATATGTGCAGACATTTTTTATCATGCTGTATGGGACATTTGCACAAGATGTCTCTCTTCTCAGGCACTAATGCATCAAGAGACTGAATGACACTCTGTCTGTCCTTTCTGGACTCATTGGTTCATATTCTAATGATATTAGTTGGATTTTAACCAATACAAGTAGCATTTTTATAGTAAGATGGTCCAGTTACATAATCTGATATATATACTGCTAATATGTTGTATCTTTTCATTTAAAGCTCACTCTGTAGTTTTGTTCAAACAATCAGGGAGGAAACATTATTTCTATATGGAGAACCTTTTTCTTTTTTACACTGATTGTGTATGACATTACAAGCATCCATCTGTATTTATTATGCAAATTTCACATTAGTTGGCTGCTTCCTGCATGGTGATTCAATTTTAATTATGTAAAATGATCATGTATTGTATATCAACAGTTCCTAAAACTTACAGGAATTCAATGATCTGCATCTTGTTGGACCCATACTTTTTAACTTTATATTTTAGTTTAGTAATGGTGAGAGAATATTTTCAGGTATACAGCTATTTATTTTACTAATATTCAAATTATTACAATTTGTTGCTCAGTTTGCAAACTTTGCAAAAATTATCTTAATGACAAAGAAGGAAAAGTATCCATATTTATTGCTGTTTTCTTTAAGAAGGATAGTATGGTTTTATTGTCCTTAGTTATGCAGAATGTGGTTCAGTTCCTCCCTGCTTGAGAACTCTTGCACCAGATTCATATGCAATATTTAATTATTTAAACTGAAAATATAATGTCAGCATACTTTTTATTCAGACTGAAATTTTACTTGTAATACTATGCATTTATTACAAAGACAAATATAAAAATTTAAAAAAAAATTAAATCATACAACATAAACAAAATTTATTATTAAATAGGCAAAATCAGATTAAATATAAAAGTAGAGTACCTAATTAACAAATTTCAATAATAAAATTATATTTGCAGTTATTTCTGGAATATTTGAAAAATAGCATTATGCAGGAAAAAAACAAACTTTTGAAAAAATATAAAAAGAGCATTTTTTATATTTTAAAAATTTTCATAGTGAATCTTTAGCAAAAGTTTACCTTTGGTGGCCAAAAATTTTATTTCTTTCTTGTTTGTTTATTGCATCTGCATGAATTTAGCAGTTAATTCTGTGGTGTTCTTTTTTACTACTGCAGAATGAACTATGTCACTTCTACTAAATTCAGTTGGAGTTCACATAGAAGCAGATTACAATTTTATTCAAAAAATTATTGAGCATTTATGATGAAACCTTGAATATATTGGAAATTCAGACAAAAATCTGGAACTACTTTTGCTCATTTAGAAGTACATAATATTAATTAATTGCTAAATCAAACTGAATAGGAAATTGAAAATATGCAAATATATTTGACAATGCAATGCTATTATAAGGATTTTATGAAATATGAAAATTTTGTCAGAAGGTTCACAATTGAGGATCAAATTCATCAGAAAGTTTGCCATTGGCCATTAAAAATTTCATTTTAACATTTTTTTTACACCCGAATTTTCTGTAGAATATTAGCAGCAAATCTTTTTTTTTTGCTATTATATATTTCTAAATGAACTGATTCATGTATATGTAGGGTGATCATAAAGAAACTTCTCTAATGTATGAACCTCTAGCAGCCTATCCACTCAACCAGTTAAAATGAAATATCAGATATTGTTATTTGAAGGTATGCATTTGGGATTGTGATGATTTAAAACAATAGACCTCTCACGGTTATGGTTACAGGGAACATTTTTGGAAATTTTCGAATGTAACATCTACTTTTCAGTGGATTGGAATGATACATGTATTTTAAAAATTGCCACTGTAAAACATTTGCAAAAAAGAGTCTTGTAAAGGACCAATGACAACACAAGAGAGAGAAGAGAACTTTTATTGGAATTGCAAGTTATCAGCATGTCAACCAATAACGGTGATGACCATAACATAAGAATTGCAGCAGCAGAATGTCAATAATGACACATTATGTATACAGAGTGGTGCTCCTACACACATTGCCACATGTGATGTGTTTAACAAGTGCTGTTACTGTGCTTTGGAGGTAGAGTCATCTCCCATAATTTTGCAGTCTCATGGCTACCAAGGTTCCAGAACCTCCCTCTAATGGATTTCTGATTCTGGAATTATATGAAATCTAAGGTGTGCATATCAAATCTATGAGATTTTTCAGAATTAAAAAATGTTGTAAAATGGGAAGTTATACAGATTGCTTCTGCAATATTATGTTATCCATTGTTGTTAATTTCCTGCATGCAATGCATTGTCTGTGAAGGTAGGCATAGGTGAGTTTTGTAGTTCTTTTCATATATTTTTCATGTGTATATGTGTAATACTTTTAAAAATATGGCCTTTTCAAAATGAATAAATCATTTATGCTAGCTCTGTATTTTATTCTTGGTTCTAATTCTTTTCAGCTGGAAAGGACAAAGTAAGAGATGTTTAGATTTAAAGGAAAGAAGTGTGCTTTATTTTATATAATCACTATTTTTTTGGAGTTAATTTTTTAAAAGTGGCTTTACTTATTTAAGTATTTTTGTTTAAATTTAGATGTCAGAATTACATTTTCTCAGATACCATTCTGTTTTTGAATTTTCATCAGCAGGTTTTGAATAGCTGTTGGAAAGTGACCAATAATATTTCTTCAGTCTATTGATAATAGCAAATTGTATGCCACAACAATGTATTCATTCACTTGGAGGGAAATGCAAAGAAATAAACAAGAATAAACCTATTTATTAGACATGCCAGTGATGCCACAGACCTTAGATTAGCTCAGTGATTCCACAGTGATTGACAGGAATAGAAAAAAAAATCATTCACATAAGAAAGTAAAACTGTCTTGAAACTTATTTTAGCCAAGTCAAATGTCTCCAGTTTTCAAAAACATGCAGTAGCTTAAATTCAGTTATCAATCCTTGGCCATTACAATGGTAATATTTTTGCAGACTTACTTTTCTTTTTAATGTAATGGTTTATTGCTAATTAATTAAAATAATAGATTTATAATTGTCTTAATTATTAAAAAATGATGATTAAAAACTCTTACTTCAATAACAGTGCATGTATCTGCTTAAAAGTGGCATTTCCCATAAAAGAAGCTTATTTCTCAAAAGTGATATAGAATTTTTAAGGTTAATTTAAGAATAACAAGGATCTGAACTATATAGAATACCTATCAGTTTCATAAAAAAAGATTTTTCTGCAGAACAGTGTAATTTTTTTCTTTACTTATTTATGAAGTGTACAGTTACATTTACTGTACTCTTATTTATCAGAAATTTCAAGTAAGAAATATAATTTAAAGGGAGAAATAGCAAAAGAAGGCAGTGGATTGTTCATGACTTTGATGGATGAAGGATACATTAATTTACATGTCAGGGGAGGCTACATTTTACCTTTGCAAAAGCCTAATGTCACTACGAGCTTGAGGTAATATAATTTTATGCATATTAATTATAATTCTTATCATGTGATATATGTAATATCTTTCTTTTATAATATTAAAGTTTTAAGAATGTCACTAATATTTTATTATGTAATAGAAATTTGCCTATGCCTTAGCAGTTGCACAATTGCTCTAAGTATTTTAAATAATTGAATTTTGTAAAATTATTTTGAATAGTAATGCATTGTTCAAAAATATCTTTACAGCTTTGATATTTAATCCAAGTTTTCTTCCTTCACATAAACATGTACTTTGAAACATTTAAAATATTGGACAGTGTAATCACTAAAAAAATGCTCATTATATTTAAGCAAAGGATTTGTTTTAATTTTTTATCAAGCAAAATTTATTTTGTTTAGTTATTGAATTTTTATAAAATGACCTTTATGTTCAGATTATTAATGTACCATAGAGTAATAATTTAATAAATCCTTAATGTTGCTTATTTTTTACAGTTTATTTATGAATTTGTTTCAAAGTCAAGCATTCTGTAATATGAGAATTTTAACGCACTGCTAGTTTAATCAATCACTAGTGAATACTTCCTTGATAAGCATATTGAATTTTAAAAGTTTTGTATGGCTAGATTATGATTCTAAAGGATTAAAACTTCACAGCAATGTTAACAACACTTTTTTTTTTTTCATTTGCAAATTTATAAATTAATTGTATGAAAATTCTTTTGGCATGTCAATAATAAATTACAATAGAATATCATTGAATGATATTTAAGGGTTAAGAAAACAATCTCAAATTATTCTAGTTTACTTAATATTAGTCCACCCTTTGATGAAGTTTAAAATGATGTCAAACTTTGAAATTAAGTACTTCACTCAGTTTTTGTCCTAGGACTGTCATACTTTCTATGTTATAGTTTTAGAATAATAATAAATAAATAATTCATAATATAACTATAGGGACTAATGGACCATATAAAAAAGATTTTATAATTTTAATTACTTTTTTAATTTAAAAATGCCAAGGCATAAATATTTATGTCATTTAAAACATTTTAGCAAATTGAATTATATTTCTGTGGCCAGAAGTGCCATGTAAGGATTGTGGACAAGGGTGTATATTATTTTTTAATTTCGTGAAGTTACTTTCTTTTGTTATGTATACATTGCACAGCACTGCTGTTGAATGGCAGTTAAAGGTATCATAATATTAAATTTACATATATAATTGTGTTTTGCTGTGATAAATAAAATTATTAAGTTGTCATGACTGATGAATGTTTGTTCTTTTCATCTGTTATTTGGTGTCATTCATAAAATAAACTTGTATTTTTTAAATCTTTTTTCACAGTAACACAACACAGTAATTGTATTTTACATACACTTTTCACACATTTCTTATGAAGATCTTCTTTTAAAAAAAGGGGGGGGTCAGCATGTTCTGCCTGACCAGTTTTGCTGTTTTTTTCTGCATCTCACTGGTGCCTTCACTATCCATAGACCGTGCTAGTATCTCACACATTACCACTGAAGTGGGTACTCTATCCGCATGATTAAATAATAATAAAATTAATCATATATGAATACAGATGTAGATATTTAAAACATAAGATTTCAATGTATGTAACCTAAAAGTAAAATATTTCTAGGAAATTGTTTATAAAAGTTCAAATGTCTTCCCGATCATTCAAATTACTTTCTCCATGGCATTTCAGATAAGTCAATGTCTGAAATGCCATGGACATTGTTGTTGGTTATGGTCGCTCACTATGGACTTGAGATCCGTATATGTTAAGTTCCAAACTTTCTTCGAGTGGCATATGCTTCTTTTTCTATAGTAGCATATTTTTCTTGGGATTGTGTCAATTTGTTGCTCGCAAAAGCAAATTGTCGCTCAGTTCCACTTTATCAATTTGAGCAAGACAGGCTCCAATGGCTTAATTGGAAGCATCTGTGAAAATAGTGAAAGGGGTTTGAAATTTGAAGCAACACAATCAGGAGCTTCACTGATAGCTTTTTTGGGTTTCTTTAAAACATCATTATGTCTTTTTGTCCACTTGATGTTACTGGGAGCTTTGTTCTTTGTAAGCTCTATCAAAGAAAGTGCTATTTCTGCAAATTTAGGGACAAAAGGTGGGTAATAGGACAAGAGATGACTTCATACATCTTTCTTTGTTAAAATGTTTTTAATTGAAAGCATGTTTTCAGGATCAGGCAAATGTTTGCCAGAACCTACATAGAGTATATCTTAAAAGTTTCACTTGAGGCTCAGGAAAACTGCAATTTAGATTTGAATCATGAAGTTTACTTCATCTAAGCTATTTTAAACAGCATCAGGATGTTTTAAATAATCTGTCCAGTTATTTGAAAATATAACAATACCATATAAGTAAACTTCAGCAAATGTTCTATAACTGGTTAAAAGTTAGTTCGTTGTATGCTGAAATGTAGCTGAGGCATTCTTCAGACCAGATGGCATAACTTTGAAAGCATACTAACTCTGACGAGTTACAAATGATGTTAAATATTTAGATTTGGGATTTATTTTAATCTGCCAATAGCTTTTTAATAAGTCAATCAAAGTTCTAAACTTGGAGCTGGCTATTTAATAAATTAAATCTATGGCATCAAAAGTGTCAAGTACAATCATGTGTCGCACCACCACCCTCAGTATGAGAAATACATCTGATTCAGTTTAGGATGTCAGATAGCAGAAATATACACATAATCTTAACTGTGGCTTTTTCATTGATATACATACAACAGGGTGTCCTTATTCACTTTCAGACCATATTTACTTAGTGCTAGTCATCAATTTGTTTACTAATCTATTTATAAAATTCAGAAATCTAGTTGGGTTTTTGCCAGATAATAGTGATGGTGTTTTGATAAATAAGGCATAAATTTCAAATATCCATTAAGATATTTTTCATCTACTAAAGTTTATTTTGTCACAGAGGTATTTTCAGTGTCACCAAAATCAAGACCAGTTTCACAAGTAATACCAGTTTTGGCTGTTTTTCACTTTGTTTCTTGGTAATGGTACAAGGAGCTGTGCATCTTGCATATGAGTACTATCAGGTGCAAGAATGATAACTTTATTTCCCATTTATAATTCTTTTTTATCTTTTTCTACAATTCTATAATAAAATAAATTTTATAATAAAAGGTGTAGGCTATGTGCTTGGTAGTAGAAGCAAAACTGGCTTACTCTACAGTTAATTCAAGTTTTATTTTTGGATCGTTTAGATAATTCATAACAGATTTCAGTTATCAGAGAAAAAGAGGAATGTTATCTGTCCATGAGCTGCTCAATATGGATAAGGGACCTATGAGATGTCAATCACATAACATGAAACAGACTTAACACCAGTCTTTTTTATACACTTCTCCATAAGCCCATAATAGAAAAAGGTATATGTCTGTCCCAAGCATTAGGATTTTCTCTCATCACATGATGTACCATATTTTTTAAAACGCCATAACGTAAGTCAGTTTGATTTTGGATGCCCTGGAATACACAGCCTAAGAGGGGATCCTATTCTTTTCAGAAATTTGAAGACTAAGTGAAATCTGTATCCTGATCTGTAGCAAATATTTTAGGTATGCCAGTTCTTGAAAATATTTGCAATAAAGTATCACAAGTTGCTGTAGCCAATATATTCTTAAAACTTCAGGCTATCATGTACATTGGTCTACTACACTTAGTACATATTTAAATCCTCTACTACTTGGGTCTATTTGACTATTGGAGATTAACATTTACTGATTTGAAAAGGCTCATTAGGTCGAGTTACTGGAGATATGGGAATTTCACCTCTGGTTTCTTTTTAGCTTGTAGCAGACATGCAGTCCAAGTACCATGACATCTTTTTTCATACTTAGCTATAAAATAAATATCTCAGTTTTAATAATTTTCTTTTTGTGCAGATGTCCATTCCACACACTAGAATATGCAAGCTCTAATAATTGCGTTCTACAGTCATGTATAACAACGAATTGACTAACAGATTCGCATAAAGTTTTATCTTTATGATACAGAAAGTCATTTAACCGTTTTGGGTATCTTACCAGCATTTAAATGTCTCATATCATTCTTCCACTGAAAACGAAATTTACGTGAAACAGAAACAACATTATCCTTTACCTGACTGTCATTAACATTTGTTAAATTATACAGCAATCATTCATACCCATGCATGAGTATTTTAGTATCATTGACAGTATTGGACATCATGTTAGTCCCACCAGAACTAACAGACCCCTGTATTTTAGCAACATTCAGAATTACTTTTAGATGAAATCAGTTCATTATAAATACTAAGATTAACAACTATAGCATACTTAACTGAAACAGGTACCTACACAATACTTGGTTGGGAACTCATCAGCAAATTTACATTTATTAAAAGTGTTATTACCTTTCCACATAGTCTTTTATAATAATCTGTTACAACAGTACTCGTCATAATACTTATCTGCATCAAAGTATTAATGACAGCATTTAACACTTTATTATCACACTCTATTTGTACTGTAATTACAGAATAAAAATGACTATTAATTTTGTCAGATCTGTCCTTCAAATTTATTAAAGCATCAGATGATATACTTGCTATAAGTAAATGATTTTGTTTTGCTATACTACTTACCGATTTTTAAAATTTGGTTTCAGAATTACATAAAGATGTTTACTGCATAATTCACAATGAATTTTTATTCTGCAATCTTTCGCTATATGCTTTTTGCCGAAGAATTTGTAACACTGGCCTTGTCCTTTTAATTTTTTTTCTTTGCAAGCCTGCATCAGTATCCAAACAATTTCGCATACCATGGGTTAGTAACTCACAAAATATTATGTTTTAGACACGAATGATATAGTGAAAGGTTTTTTTGCTACTCAGTTGTTTATATTTGTGCTGCTGCTGATAATGATCTACATTTTGTGATGGCTTATAGGGGCTAAACCAAAACTGTTGACTTTGTGTAGCCATATATCAACTGCATTAAATGCATCTCTGTCTCAAGCTTGCAATTTTTTTTTTTTGAAAAACTCCAAAAATATATCAAAATTATGCCTCATCATCTTTTATAAGATTATATTATAATCTAAATCTGCTGGAATTAACTCTGAATAAAATAGGAATCGATATACTGTTATAAGTTTTCGGATTAACATTTAAAGAAGAAAAACTGAACTTGGGATTTCTACAGTATTGTATAATTTTCTTAATTTTAAATGTCACTTTGTCAGTATGAGAGATTAATGAGTTTTTGTATATATACATTTATAATGTTGTGTCTTCCAAATCTAATATTTAAAATTTATATTGCTGCATTGTAATTTTCTTCAGATACTGAAAAACCTTCTATAACATTGGTAACAGTTACTTTTAAGTAGGATTTTAAATAATTAAATTTTTCTGTTTACAAAATAGAAATATTGTCATGTCCTGCGATTTTGAATGAATTACAAAAATTTATCCATTGATTGACATCACCATAAAATTTAGAAATCTCTAGTTTGGGAAGGCAAATTTGATTATTTTCACTCTTGTATTCAATTAATGTATTATCCGAGGCTTTTTTTTTTCTCTTTGTGCGTGTGTTGTTCCAGACTGGATTTTAAATGTTTATTTAGTCTAGATTTACATAAAACTATTTTATCCTTATAATTCATAGAACTTTCTGTTCCCCCCAATTAATAATGCCAAATAATCTTCTAATAAATTTTCTGCATCATCACTATAATTTTTTATATCATCATCTACCTTGTTTACAATGTTAATTATTGATGTTTTGAAAGTTTTAATAAGTGTTTTCATTTTATCCATTTTAACATAAACAATGTAAAATTCTTACTTTTAGAAGTCTTTGCACTTTATAATCCACTTCCAAGGTAAGGTTAATCCAATTTTTTTTTAACATAATGAAACTTGATGTTTCCTGTTTCTTTTACCTTATGAACATAATTCCATTTCACATTTCTGACACCCAATTTGTCATGACTGATGATTGCTCTTTTTTTTTTTCCGTCATTTGGTGGCATTCATAAACTAAACTTCTATTTTAATGCTTTTATTCACAGTTACACAACACATTAATTATATTTTAAATACACTTCTCACACATCTCTTACACTTTTTTTTTAAATAAAAATCACTCAGCGCATTCTGTGTTACTATTTCACTGTTTTTCTCTGCATCTCACTGGCTTCCTTGATATTCATAGTGGGTGCTAGTGCCTCATACAAGTTAATACATTTTACATATCAGATGGTAAGCATTATTTGCTCAGGCAGAAAACTGAAAATATTTAGGTTGGTGATATTGGCTTCTAGATACCTCGTATATAAATGTAAGTAATCATTAAATCTTTATTACATTATTCATGTTTCAGTCGCAGGCAAGCTATGGGACTTTTTATTGCACCTGATGAAGCTGGAACTGCTAAAGGACACTTATTTTGGGATGATGGCTATTCCTATGGTAATATATTTTATTCATTTTATATCATTAAAATATTGTTAATTACTTAGTTGAAAGTTTTTATTCATATATTTATATCCTGATTTTCTCTTTCAGAAACACAAGAACATAAAACATATCTTCAGCTGGAATTAAAATACGAAAAGGTCTATTTTCATATTTTATTACTTTCTTTTATAAAAACAATTAAGATTATAGTTACATTTGTGACTTACAGCAGTGGTTTTCAACATTTTATGCCTCATATGCCTTCTGTGAATTTGTTTGTGACTGACAGGTGAGGTGGAAAGGTACATTGGGAACCTTGCAAAAATACCTGCCAAGCTTGTGCAAGTAAAAATTATTAATTCAGAAAACAAAATTCTAAATTTGCTCATATCATAAACATGATTTAAAAAAATGAAAAACAATTTAATATTCACAGTAGCTTTTTTTTTTTTTTTAAGGGAATAAGAAAATTCAGTTTCATAACACTTACTCTCTTATTTTTGACAATAGCAAATTAAAATATGCTATATATTAATAATATTAAAATATATTTGATAAGATTGTGATGTATTTGGCAATTAACCTGTGTTGTCATATAGGAGCACTGTTTTTAACAATCCTAAAAATTTGCTCACATTCCACATTGTTGTGAGATATGGTTAAATATAGCTTTCAGAATTTTAGCAATCCTATCATATTTAGGAATTCCATCCACTAAATATCTTTCCTGGGAAATCAACCAAAGCCTCTATATCAGCATCCTCAAATTGTAGCGATTCAAACTGGAGTGTTGAAAATTGTTTCCACGATTCATTTCAAGCTGTTGTTTTTATCTGCATCTTTTATTGTGTGCAGAAATGGGAATTCATCCACAAAATATTGAAAACCATTATCATTTTCCATTTAATTAGTAATATCTGCGTGCTATAATATTTCACTTTTCAGTGAGAAATTTCTGATAATGCAACTACATACACTTTCAAAATACTGTCAAAACAGATGCAAAAAAATTTTTTTTCTCATTATACAGGGTACAGTAGAAACAATTAGATGATTAATAACTTATATACTTTTATCTTAAAAAAAGTTGTAAAAAAACATTTGAAAGCATTTCAAGTCCCTTTTTCAAAGTAACATCACTCCATTCGAAGTAAGGCACACTTCTGCACGTTGTGTGTTGTTATCGGTACTCTTCCTCAACAAATTTACTAGAACTGGAGGAATTTTCTGTTGGATCTAATCTTCCAGTTCCTGTTTAGTGCAAGGTCAGTGAGTGTCAACCTTATCCTTCAAATCATAATAATAATAAAAAAAAATGCTGATAATAAATCAGGCGATTGTGGAGGCCATTCAGTGTTTCTGAAACAAGAGATACACTGCCTCACAAAAATGATTGGCCACTACATTTTTTAAATAATAGAAAAGCTTTGAAATAAAATAATATTTTCCCTTTGAATACATATATTCTTAGCTCTTTCTTTGTACTAAATAAATTTGAAAAAATTACATAGTCAATTTAAAAAATAATAATTTAGGCTGAAGTGGGGAAAAAAAGATATCACAAAATTAATTGGACATTTTCATAAATTCTAATTAAAACCATCTGCAATAAATAAAAGATAAAATTTGATAGTCTGTAATAAATAAAAGACAAAATTTTATTTTATAATTACTTGAATAGTTTGTCAAAGAATTTAGTCAAGAATCTAAAAATCGTTTGCTTTTATAATTTGAATTTTCTTTTTAAAAAATATTCATTATTTTAATGTTTTCTTGCAATGGCTCGGTCATGAAAGGAAACATCATTAGAAACCCGCAGATTAGTTATTGATTTGCAGCAAAAGAAAGGGAAACCTATTAGAAAAATTGCCTATTTATTTAAGTAATTCTGCAGTTTTTGAGATTATTGAGCATTATAAGAAACAAAATCATATTCAAAACAAAAGGAGACCATCTGAGTTATCTGATGGAATGAAATGCTTTATTCTAAGGAATGCTAAAAATAATCCAAGACTGAGTGCTCCTAAACGTATTGCGGAACTTTGTGAATTATATGGAATATGTGCAAATCTAGGAGTTATAAGAAGAGTAATGTGATCTGTAGGATGTCATGGGTCAGTATCAAGAAGAAAATTTTATATCAGTAAAAAAAAAGAAACCGAAAACTTCGACTTGCTTTCACAAAATCGATGAAACAAAAGACACCCGATTACTGGATATTCGTTTGCTGATGAAAGCAAATTTAACATCTTTGGCTCAGATGGATAAGTACTGGTGTAGAAAAACCCAAAGAATTTCAGAAGGAAACTTAGTACCAAGTGTTAAATACAGTGGAGGAGGAGTTATGGTATGGGGATCTATGGTACGTTCCAATGTTGGTAATATAGAAAGATGATATTATGAGTATTATAAACCTTGACATCTTTGAAGTGAAATTTGGCATCATCAACACAAAAACTTACTATACAAAATAGTTTTAAATTCTAGCAGGACAGTGATCCAAAGCATACTGCATACAATGTTAGACTCTGGCTGTTACATAAGTGCCCACTCCAGTGATACCTCTGCTCTGAGGTGAAGACCGGATAATCCAGTTTAATGTTATATAAGTGCCCAGAAGTAATTAAGGCACTACTGCAATCATCAGAATTTAATCCTATTGTACATACTTAGCAGGAACTAGACTCGAAAAAAGAGCATATCTTTGCAGTGGCAACCGGAAGCAGTGATTCAAGAGGAGTGGCATAAATAAAGTCCAGATATTTAAAAAAAAAAAAAAAAACTTGTGGAGTCAATGCCCAAAAGATTAAATGAAGTGATCAAGTGTAAACGTAATCCTTCAAGATATTAAGTTACAAAAACAAAAAACAATGTAAGTTTTTGTCATTTTGGGCTGTTACTAAAAGTGTTCAATTATTTTTTTGATAATATTTTTCCTCATTAAACAACTGATATTGATTTTTGAATTTAATTTTCATCTTTTCAAAAATGTATTTACTATAAAAAAGTGTTGAATTTATATGTAATCAAAATAAAAGCCTTTCCTTTTGTTTTAGTGTTTATTAAAGAATATAAAAATTCAAAGTGTCCAATAGTTTTTGTGAGCCTTTGTATATTGTGAAAACATTTCTCAGATGACAACCACTGAATTTCATGATATGTGTGCATTGTTGGAACCATATTAGTTGTGTATCGACTTGCCAATGACGAAATTTATTATTAAGAAATTCTTGCAGCTGTGACCATCTGTATTGGTGTAATAATATGAAAACATTCCTCAGATGACAACCACTGAATTTCATGCTGTGTGGCCATTGTTGAAACCACACTAGATGTGTATCGACATGCCAATGATGGAAGTTTATTTTCAAGAAATTCTTACAGCTGTGTCTCATGTGACCATTTGTAATGGTCTGGCCATTAGTTAGCATATTTAAAATCACTCCAAATACAATGCAACTCGTTTAATGTCGTCCAATATCTGAAGTTCTGCTTAAATAAAAGTGTGCTTTGTCAGACAGTGATCTTGTAAATGTGATATTTTATCGAATTTGCCACAATTTCTTTCAAAATTCACTTCACTGACTCAAATCACAGGGAAGGAGCTGTTGAATTATTTAAATTTTAAAGAGAAGGAATTTAAAAATCTTAATGTAAAATATGTCAAATTGTAATAGGGGTTAAGTGCAATGCAGCTGAAGGGAATGAGCAAAATGATGAAAATTACACTGAAAAGCTTATATGGCTTTGGCATACACTTTCAGATGTTTGCACAATTTGAGGATGATTAAGAGGCTTCATACTGAAATGTATGCACTACACCTGAATTGGGTTACACAATTCAATATTATTTGGCATGGTGGAACCTTCCACTCTTCTTGTGTCAAAATGTTGTCCGATTGTTAGAGTAGTAGAATTGTTTTTAAGAATACATTGATACCAAAAGCTCACTCACTCTCTTCCAACTAGTGCTGCATAATAACAAAAAGCTTTAAACTACTTTACTCAGCGATGTGTGTTTTCCCATGCCAGCTATAAAGATGTAAATGTGGCACCAAACTTAAATTGTTTCTGTTCACCTGTGCAATTTTCAATAAACAAATCTTCCAATCTTCGTGATTTTCCAAATGATGGTAAGGAATTTCTGTCAAATCTGAATTATTTAATTACTTGGCTTGATGAATTTAATAAGTTAGTAATCAAGCATTTTCTTAAGAACATGAATCTGTAGTTGCATATTTATTTCTTTAAAATCAGAAATATTATAATAAAAAACTACAAACATTTTGTTTAGGCCAGATAAAAGAAAATTTGAAAAAAAAATTTTGTAAAACATTACATTTTTTCATTTTTTTTTTACAGGATTTCTTCATTCAGTTTGATTTTCTTGGAAAGATTCATCATGACATTTCTAGTCTTTTATCAGCAGTTTTAAATTCATTATTTAATTTTTTTTTCTTTGTGAAAAAAATTTAGAATCAAATCTCACTACTATGTTAACCTTTTTAATACTCTACTATTCCACCTTATATACACATGGGATATTGTTCGGAGAACAGCCTTGACGCCAAAAAGGGAGAAACAGCTTTTTGTGGTATGGTAGGTAATAGTTGTCATTCGATGACGTACTTCTTCTAGGTAGACAGCCGTAATACTTTTCCCTTGCTAAGGGATTATCTGTAGTATAGTAATTAGTATTCATTACTGTAGTATTTATTATTGTAGTATTTACTTCCGCTGGCATGATGAAATGTAGCCCATACCCTTAAAGAAGCCTGGCGCAACCAAGGCTGTTCTCCGAACAATATCCTACACATACTTTGGTAGTAGTAGTATTACTTCTTCATGAATCTGCTAAAAGGTTTTTAAACTTTCTTTTTCTTTAAGTAATAAAAATACATTCACTAAAATGTTATCTGTGTTTAATGGTAACATAGCAACTACTATATTTATCAAATGACATAGGCAGCCCATAATGATTAAATTCCTTTTTTATTAGACCAAAGGGACAATTTAAAAAGAAGAGCTATTAATTTTATTTTTGGCATGTTGCGTTGGTTCACTCACTATAAATGGTGTTTCACTTTTCAAATTGTTGCCACCAAATATTAGAGCCCTGCCTTATAATTCAGGAAATTAAATAACGAAGAAGCTGCATGAATGTATATATGTTTTTTGCACTGTGAAAAAAACAACAGTACCTAGAGACATCAAATTTTAAATAACGTAGTCCTCCACTCGAATATGGGCATCTGGAAGCCCAGATTTGGAAAATTTGTTTTATTAGTTATTTCATATTTTGTAAAACTTTTAACGAACTTTTGATTAACAAACTCAAGGATTTCAAAGTTTGAAATAGCAACACTGCACAGAAAAAAACATTTTTACCTCCAGCATGAGACACTGTCTATTGGAAAATCTAAAGACATGCTGTTTTAAAATATTTTGTGATATTGCCATTGAATTGAATTTTATGTGGTTTAAGTGTGAAGAACATGATATTTAACAAATAAAGGTAACACACAAAATGGTAAAAAAATATCTTTGCGCGTAATATAAAATCTAAAAGCTTTCAGATCCTATCAAAGAGTTCAGAACACATAATCATATCATCACAACAATCTTAAATACATAAAAAATAATCATGGTGAAATTTGTATATTACAAACTCAGTATTACCAAGCTCAGGCTGTTTTAAAGCTGGTAAAATGGCAGTTAATTAACAAACCTAGCAAGAGTCCAGAATAAATAATCATATTATCACAACAATCTTAATACATAAAAAATAATCATGAAGTTTGTAAATTACAAACTCAAATATTACCAAGGTAAGTAAGCTCTGTTTTAAAGCTGGTAATTAACAAATGTAGTAATGCACAGTGGAAGTGATAAAGTGCTCCAACATTTCTTTCCACTCCCTGTAAAAAATGGATTCATGTGATCATGTAATGACGAATGATAATTCCTCAGTTAAGTACTAATAAGTTGACAAGAGGGTTGCTGCTCTTTATCACTTGACATCTGACAGTATAGCCTTATAAAAATATATTTGGTAACAAATCACCATGATGGAAAGATTTTTGGCATCTTTATAAAATAACACAAAATTAATTTTAAAAAACTTACGCAGCCATTCATAAAAGTAGGTACGTATAAGAATAATGGTGCAACGGATAATTATCTTGTAACAAATAAATGCAAAATTTATTGTAACTTAATGCTACAATCTAGCATAAACATTTCACAAAATAATCTGAAGCAGGAAAAGGTTTGGTTTTCAAGTCAAACTGCCAACTTAGTTATTAAATTTAGCGACTCTTGAGCTCTCACTGCATTTCTGCAAAACTTTTACTACACAACCCTAGGCATAGAATTATGATATTTATATTTAATCTATATACACGGGCTATCAATTAAGAAAAAATCACAAAAATAGTGATAACTCCCTAAAAAATAAGCCAAACTGTGTAAAATTTGAATATGTTGCCAAGTAGCTGGGTAAAACTGCAATATACAAATTAGTGGAGCTGCACTCGGAGTAAGTCATCTGCGAGGAGCATAATAGTCCATGTTTGAGATCATGACATCAGAAATCTGAGATAGCCAATTCATAACAATGACCTCCACGCATCATTTGCCTGCAGAACTACGATGGAGAGCCATTGGGAGACTAGAGGCAGGACAAAGTCAAACAGAAATAGCCAGATGGCTAAATGTGAGTCCTTCTGTGGTTTACAGACTTTGGAGGCAATTTCAAACCATAGATTCTGCATCTAGGAGGTTCAGCCAAGGACAGCCAACTGCTACGACGAGCGCCAATGACTGATATTTGACATTATGTGCACATAGGAATAGAACCGCTACTCCAAGTCTTCTTAGATCCTCCCTTGTTGCAGCTACTGGAAGGTTGGTGTCAACGTCGACTGTGGGTAGAATGCTTCACGAAGGTGGCCTGTATGCGAGGTGACTAGCCATTTGCATGCCGCTCACGCCATGCCATGGGAAGGACCGTTTGCAGTGGCATGGACACTGATCACTTTACAGATGAGTCCAGGTTTAGTCTAAAAAGCAATAGTAGACGTTATTTGATATGGAGAGAACTCGTTATCATCTGTCAAACATCCCTGAAAGAGATGCATACGGAAGTGGCAGTGTTTGTGTTTCTTTGGGTGACTCGGAGACCTCCATGTCTTTCCAAGGGAAATCACGAATTCTCAGGTTTATAGAGATGACATCCTTGATGCTTATGTGCACCCATACACCGGGGCAATAGATGATGCTTTCCTGTTACAGGACGACAATGCAAGACCACACAGGACTCGCATCATAGATGATCATCTTCAACAGGAAGCAATTATGCGCATGGAATGACCAGCTAGATCCCCAGACTTGAACCCTATCGAGTACACTTGGGATGCTTTAGGGTGACGTCTAGCTGCTCTCAATCCACCCCCTCAGACCCTTGCAACTGCTCTGCAAGAGCAATGACTCTTGTTTCCTATGGAACTGATAGACCGCATAATTGAAAGCATCACACATCGCTGTATTGCTTCTAGAGGCCATGATATTCCATATTGAAGGTACTTTTCCTATATCGACACCTTCGATTTGTTTATTTTATACATGTGCTAATTTCTATACTACCATAATTTTCTGGTAATTTCTTTTTATGTTATTTGATACCTTACCGTGTGTTGTATATTGTGGGTAACTTTTTCAGTAATCGTTATTTTTCTTTAATTTATGGTAACCAGTGTAGTTTTACAGTTCATCTTAAATTAAAAAAAGGTTTATTATATTTTAAGCGATTTGTCTTAGATATTTGCACATACTATGAAAAAGAATTAAAATAAACATCATCATTACTTATCTTTATCCCAGTGCATCTATTGTATTATTCTTTTAAAAAGCAATTGTCATGTGAAATATGAATTTGTAGTGGACAATAATATTAAACATGTTGATGATATTATATAACTGTATTTCTTCAACAGAATGAGAAAAACTCAATACTTTCCTCCAACATTTTGATCAGTAATTATCCTGATGCTTCTAAAGTGAATTTTGAATATGCAATATTCTGTAACCATCATCATCCGTCAAAGATTTTTCTCAATAACGAAGAACTAGATCAGAAACTATGGAAGTACAACAATCAATTAGCAGTATGTATATATGCTTTAATTATTTTGCCTAATTATATATCTATGATCACTGTACATTGATATACATGTTATTGCAGAATAATATGTTTCAGTACAATTTTTAATCTCCTTTGTCATTTCCCAGCGAGTGAAACAAGTGCTACTTCATACCCAACATGCATTTCTTTTATTTTTAAATAACATAGCACAGAAATTTTACTGCCAACCTAGCCTGAAATTTGATTTTAATGGATACTTCTCTCAACCTTAGTACTCACTTACATAAAATAAGTTTAAAATGATCTACTAATAATTTGACAATGGACACAAAGAAACCACGATTTACCTATAATTATTAAATCTGGATTTAGAATAAAATTAATGATAACAATTTAACTCTATCAAGATGTTATTAGTTAACAGTATTGCATATTTATATACGAGGCACGTCCAGAAAGTAAGTTCCGTTTCAATTTATCTCCGCTGCAGCTCTGCGATCGCAGTTCCGCACATGCGCAGTAGACGCTCTGTATCAAGGAGAAGAAACGCGCGCCATTTGGAGATCGCTGTCAGTCACGTACGCTTTGTTGTGCTTGTTTACAATGTCGGTGTTGATTGAAAATCCCGCCGCTTGTGAAATCAGATCTGTGATTCGTTTTCTGAATGCGAGGAAAGTGAAACCTAGTGAAATTTATCGGCAAATTTGCGATGTTTACGGACCAAAAGCGATGAGTGATTCAATGGTGAGAAGATGGGTCCGAAAGTTCAATGACGGACGTAGTGATGCGCACGATGAAGAACGAAGTGGGCGTCCATCTTTGGTTACAGAAGAACTGGTTCACGCGATTGATGACAAGATCCATGAAAACCGAAGGTTTACAATTAGTGCTCTCGCTATGGAATTTCCCCAAATTTCACGATCACTAATGCATGAAATTGTTACCGAAAAACTGAAATTTCGTAAACTTTGCTCACGTTGGGTACCAAAGATTCTTACTGAGCAACACAAAACAAAACGGATGGGTAGTGCACTTCAGTTTTTGACCCGTTATGCTGAAAGCGGTGAAGAATTTCTGACACAGATAGTCACAGGAGATGAAACTTGGGTTTCTTACGACACCCCTGAAAGTAAGCGGCAATCAATGGAATGGAGGCACACTTCATCCCCAGCAAAGGTTAAGCCGAAGCAAATCTTGACACCTCGAAAAATGATGTGCACAGTGTTCTGGGACTGGAAAGGCATCTTACTCATTAATTTCTTACCGCGTGGTCAAACAATCAGAGCAGATGCTTATTGCGAGACACTTCGGAAATTGCGCCGTGCAATTCAGAATAAGCGCCGAGGATTGCTGTCAAAAGGTGTTGTTTTTCTTCACGACAACGCACGACCACACACTGCAAATGTGACGAAAAACCTCCTACAGGGATTTGGCTGGGACGTGTTTGACCATCCTCCGTACAGCCCTGACCTCGCTCCTAGCGACTTTCATCTGTTCTTACATCTTAAGTCTTTCCTTGGCGGTCAACACTTTAACAATGACGACGAGCTGAAAGAAACTGTTTCCAACTGGTTGAAGACACAGGCGGCAAATTTCTATGAAGAAGGTATACAAAAACTTGTGCCACGCTATGACAAATGCCTGCAATATTTCGGCAGTTATGTGGAAAAGTAGTTTAAGAGTTGTTGAATTTTGTGCAATAAATAACTTTTCTGTAGCTGTACACAATTTACTTTTATTACCAAACGGAACTTACTTTCTGGACGTACATTGTATTTTACATAAAAAGTGTCAAATAAAAAAGAGACATTTTTCATTTAAAATAAGCTCTAATAAGTTTATTGAGAAATCCAAACAAGTATTTTTCCATCTTGGTTTCTGAATCTAAGACATCACTGTGGACAATATTCTGCAACCAAAAAAAGGACAAATGACCGTTATTTCATGGCTTTACCTGATTTGACATTTTATAGTAATATATTGTATTTTGTAATTTTCAGCTACTAGAATTTTTACATCAGAACAGAATATAGCCATAAATTTTATTTTACTTAAAAACTGACTCACTTGGCAGTTAATTCATTGCAATAACTTAAACAAAAATTTTATTTTCTGATATGAATTCAGATTCTTGCCTATGGAATTTTATATTGAGCAATTCTGCTAATAAAAACAAATTAAAATTGCATGCATATTGTGCAAGCTTACCTACTGTCACGGAAAGCAAGGCAATTAATCTTAAATAAACCATATCAGAAGTTTGAGGTTTAAGTAAATGGAAGAGAAATAACTATTTCAACATTTAAATTAGTTTTTCAAACAATGCTCAAAATTCTTATTGAAACAATAAATTGGTCATTCTGGCCTTCCTATTCTCAGATTTGCGTTGTCTTCATTTAGAAAGGCATCCATTCTGCAATGAACAAATACCATGTGCTTCAATGCATTTAATTTGTCTAACTAATTTAATATTTAAAATCAACCTTACATAATTGGTTATTTCTCATGGCATTAGTAAAATTGTTATTAACAGGGTTGCCACTGAAACAGGAGAATGAAATTCCCCGACTTTTCCACGTGTGTTTTAAGAAAATTCCAGTCTATTCGCGCAATCCACTTTGGCTGTGCTAAAAAGTAAATTAATTATGGTACCATTTGAAAACACAAAAATTTGCCAATTAGATATGAATTATCCTGAAAGATTACTATTAAAACTATAATAGGAGTTGTTTTCTCTACTGAAGAATTGAGATCAGAATCTGCTCAATCTGGATAAAAAAGGTCTCTCTCTCTCTCTTTTTTTTTGGGGGGGGGGAGGGGGCTGATATTTTTAAATAAATTTAGGTATTTTATTTTTATATTTATTTAGGAGGCAGTATATAAGCAAAAAATATGTGCATTGAATTTCGTGATGTTATGTCAACATACTGCTAGAATTAGTTTCAAGATTATGCCAGAGAAAATTTCCTGAAATTTGAAAGTATTATTTACTAATAATAAATAAATTTAAGGGGAAGAAGCAACATTAAGTGATATGAATAACATTAAAATAATTCAAAAATTGAATTACAATAATTAACGATATTTTGGCGAATAAAGTTATATTAAATGGTAAGCCTAGATGATTCATTACTATTTTTTTATTTTACTGCAAAATGACAAATAAGGCATTTCTTAAAAAGAAAAGAAAGTATTTAAAAGATTTTGTGGTAAAATCCTACTACAATTTTGGAAATTGCTGCCAACATCAAAATGGCCTGTTAACTGCTATTCACAATGTCGCCAAATCCCGTGTGTACCGTACACCGTGGCTATTCTAACCTCCATGGTACCCCTATACTATAATTAAACCGATTTTGTTTTATACAAGAATACATATTTTCTTTAGTTCAACATGCATTGCACATGTGCATGCGAGTATTTCGATTCTCGAGGTTACTGAGAACTAAAGTTACTGGAAACTTGCTTTGCCTTTCTAAAAGACAATCTGTTTGGAGCTGCAAGAATTGGCTGTATGCCAGCTACCCGAGTGACGCTAATGTGCACCAAGAAAGTGATCGGCTTCCAACACTGGCGCAAAACTCGCTTTTTTGGCGGATCGCTGTACGAAATTCCCTGACTTTTCCAGATTTAGACTAAACTATTTGAATTACCCGACTTTTTTGGTCAATTTTCAAATTCTCCGAATTTTTTCGGTTTACCAACCCTGTATTAAATATAAGGAACTTTCCAGTATATAGGCATGCTTTTTAAATTTGGCGGGTATTGTCTGTCATACAAAAAGATAAAAGTACACCATTTGTGTTGATCAAGATTAACTCAACAAGAGGGGGGGGACCTCTTATAGACTCCTTGCATCAGAGTAATACAAAACACAATAGTGAAGATGTTCATTTATGCAAATATAATTTTTTTTTCACATTTAGTTTTAAAATTACTTTTAGTTCAAAATACATTTAGTTTTAATCTTCTTGTGATATGAAATAAAGTTTTTTAAACATTGCAGTTTTATATCTGTTGAAGAAACCTATTTCTATTTTTCTTTTATTATTTACACGTTTTCTGACAATGAACACTAAAAATATGTTATATATATATTATACTGAAAGCTGTTAGGTCGTTCATTATATATTTCATTTTGTAAACAGGAATCGTTTCTCCATTTTTCAGGTGGTACTTCTTGAAAACTTCAGTATTTCCATCACAGAAAAATTTGAACTGAAAATTTTATAAATATCAATCTGCTAGAAGAAAAAACTCTTATTGGTAAAATATATTTTACGATATATATATGTGTGTGTATATTTGTAATGGAAAATAATATTAATAATTTAAAAAATACTCGTGTAGTTCTTCAGAATGCATACTGAATAAGAAAAAAACATAACACCAATAAAGAGAAAAAAAGTTTCATTTTTTTAAGATTTTTATCACAAAAAAGGATAGGTTGCATACATTATCTCAGCAAATGAGCAACAGCTGCACAGTGCGACAAATATAAGAAGGGGTTATTTTTCATAGTGGGCAAAAATGCTACTGAAATAGAATACATGTAAACACTAACATACTTGTCTACAATGACGTAAAAATTATATGCACAATGAAAATTGCATTTATAAAAGGTTTATCATTTATAAGATTTCATATGCAATTAATAATTAAAAAAATTTTTTGCTTGTTTTTCATACCACTTATCATTTACAAAATTATTAATTTAACTATTTTATTTCAAAATGAAGTAAATGTTTAAAATACTGCACTTTTTTTTTTTTTTTTTTTTTTT
>KK121206.1:153778-184560 GCA_000611955.2 Stegodyphus mimosarum
AAAAAAAAAAAAAAACTTGTCTGTTGAAGCTAATGTATAATAAAAAGATGTAGTAAAAAGACATTTTGTTCATTAGGCTTATTTTCAATTAAATGCACAATTATTTTATAATTAGGTGAATTTTTTTTTCATCTACTGTTTTAAATATATAAAAGTCTCCAATAACAAAAACCAGTGCTAATAAATATACTTCCCCTTGTAAACAACCGCTTGAATTATAAATCATTCAACTTATAGCATATTTATATGTTCTGAAACATCATTAAAAATAATAATTTTTAGCTGCAATCATATCTATTTCAATAATGGAATGGTAAAGGACGATTAAAGGGGGAAAAGATACCTTTCATTCAGTCTTCAGACACGAATCGGGAGCAATGTCACATGGCAAAGTAACATAAATATATAATACATGTGAATAAATAAATAAATCTCTTCCCCCAAATTATCAAACTAGAACATTTAAAACAAATACATAATATTATGGATTAAAAATAAAGAGGATTAAACATGTTAATATAAATACACAGAAATCAGTTCAGGAATGGTTCAGGATTAAAAAATATGTCCTAAAATGGAATACTTCAAATTAACCTGAGTTGAAAAATGCAGTTTAGTGTAATTAAGCGCACTCAACAATCGATAAAAAAAATTTTAAAATTTAAAGTATGATCAGAAAAGCAAAATTCAGTAACTTTTAAGAGAGAAATAGATACAAAACAGCATAATATGTAAATAAATTTATATGTTGCATGCTTTGAAAAAGGTACAAGCTCTATTGCTTAGATCATTAAATATGCCGCTGACCATGAGTATTTTCTTAAATCTTGTAGGTAAGAATTAAAAGCAAAACTTAGCAGTTTGTTTCATAAACTGAGCTTCATATACAATGAAAAATTTTATGTCAAACACAACTACTATAAATTAACTGTAAATTATACAATGAATTACAATCTACTTAATATGTGCGCATTTATGTGCAAAAGAGGTTTGTTTTAAAAATAACTAAAATGCCATTACAATTCATTTGATTTTATACTTTGCTAAATATTACTTTAATTCAAAGCGCTTAATGTTTTCTCTACAGAAGATGTCCAGGATTGTGATATAGAGAATATTTCAAGAGCATATAGGATACACAAATACTGACATCCACTTATACAAATGAACAAACTACAAAACACACAAAATAACTAAGGATATCATACATGGTATAAATAGACAATAAAAGAAACAGCTATCACAGTCAAAGGCAACAAATTAACCACAAAGCATTTTATGGTGTAGACACAGGTCACTCACCAGGGCATATACTAAACATTCAACAAGCATATCAAAAAAGAATATAAATTTCAAATTTTTAAAAGAAAATTACAACTATGAAATGCTTTAAAAAGAAAGAAAATTTTTTACTTAAATTTACTATGACAGAAACAGTCAAATATTCAAAATTAACATCAACTATTTTTGTCACAGTTGCATATTTTTTTTTTTTTTAATTTACAATATATGCTAAAATAATGTAAATCAAATGTATTTTCACTTTTTTTACTTAATATTTTACCTTTATTTTTATGTTTATTAAAAAGTTAATTAATACAGTAGCAAACACCAAAGAACTTACAAGGCAATTATAATTATACAACTAATTATATGTCTTTATTTTAAATATAATATAGCCTAGCAACAAGAATTCAATCAGATGTTCAAAAGTTAATAATATATCTGTTCATGCTTAAAGTTTGCTGTTATATTATAATAAGGATATAATAATCAATGTCAATTGTTTAAACCACTTGAAAAGAAGGCTCAAAGCAATCTCTTTCAAAAATGTAAATTTGCAATTTACTTTGGCACAAGCTTTTCACTCCACAAGGCTCAGCACTAATAATAACTAGATAGAATTTATGTAAAAAGTCACAATAAGATCAAGAATAATAAAAGCCTATTACAACTGTATATAGTAAAAGATTTATGCGAATGATTCAGTATGAATTTAAGTTTGTACTTTCTGTTACTGTTATAAGGTGATGAATATGATGTTCTTACACAAGACATGATGACAGCACATATGATAGACTGCTTTTTGTATCTTCAAAGAAAAATGTAACACAAATGGGGGGGGGCTCAAAACTTAATTTAATGTTCAAAAAACAATAATTTGAATTTAAACTATGCAGCATATGTATAATATTAATGTTTTCCCTCTCCAAATTCGTAAGTAGAACATCACATAAAGTGTACTGTATGTTTTTAAAATCTGTAACAATATCCACCATAAAGGAAATTTCATTACTTTTCAAAAGCTCTTGAAGTGTTATTTTTAAGTGTGTGAAAATAATAATAACCAAGTACCACAGATAATAACCATACTTCAAATAATTCTAATTGTTGTAAAAAAAAAGTTACAGAATTGTGGACAAGAATTCATTAATATTTTAAAAACTTAAAGGAAAAAAGTTAATAAAGATAACAATTCTTATTTTAATGTGATATGACCAAGCTCTAAATGTTTAATATTTAAAATTATACAATGATTATTATTTAAAATTATACCAATTTAATAAAATAACATATTTCCAAAACAACAGTCTTCTTTCTTGTGATACGAGAAAGGTAAAAAATATTTAAAATTATGTAAGATGCAAATTCAGAAAACTATACTGAACTATTACCCATAAGATCTCTCATAATATGCTCAGCTTAATTACTAATTCACCAAATTATTATTGCAATGCATCTAGTGTCTGTCAATTCTTTATCACAAACTTGAAGTAGAATAGCTATGATTCAATCTTTCATATTAAAGTGACTTCTAAACCAAACATCTTTGTGTAGCTTTGTTGGCTAAGCAGAATAACTTTTTCACAAAGAATTTTAAACTACCTGAAACAGTTACCATTTACTTATTATGCATAAATTTTGTACTTTTTAATATGTTCCATATAATCCTGAGCATAATTCTGTTTAAAAAATGCATTTTTCCCTTCTCTTTTATTAATATGAGTGGCATAACTCCTTTATTCAATCATGAGATTTTTTTGCATCTTGGTACATACATAATAATTTATGTTATTTTCTTACTTTAGTTATGTAAAATATCATCTTAATGAATGGAAATGTATGGAATAAGACTAGAATTAAGTAATTATACAAATACAGTTAATAGAAGTTGTTTACATACAATTCTTCAATAGCAGATCCAAAAGGTTCTGCCACTCAAAGGATCAAAACACTATTCACATAAAATATTTATTATATTGCTTTTATACATTTTAATATGTTACAGGTGAAATTTCAATAAAAACTGATTTCAACTTTAAAAAAAAAGGGCTACAGCAAATAAGCATATACTGAAAATGGCCAATATTACAAAGTAAGAATTATCTAAAACACAGAGATAGTACACAAATACTTTTGATAGTTCTTTTCTGCTACTAGACAAAGCTCAAGTGTGCTCAAAATGTTTTTACCCTTACAAGTCACACAACCCATTATTAACAGTATGTTTTTTTTCCATCAGACATTCAAGCATCATCATTTTGAGACCCTCCTTTTTTTTTTTTTAAATTTATTATCTTATCATGCCTCTGAGTACATGTAACAATAAGCTGGCCCTTGTCAGAACTGCTAAAATTAGCAACAGAATTCTGATACACCCAGTATGCCATATGACAAATTCCCAGACAGACTAAGTAGTTGTAAAGAAATAATCCAATTGTTTTATGTTCTGCATTACACACAATGCCAAAAATTTATATGTAAAAATTACTGCAAAATGCGTAAGAGGCAAAATTCAACCTTAAATTAATATTTATTTTAGGGAAGGGGGGAATAAATCTTGTATCCATTTTGAAAGAAGCTGTGCATATTTTGAGGAATAAATAATATTCCATCCAATAACTTTTTACTTAATTTTGCAACTGACATTGAGAAAGCAATATTTTTTTATTGCCAGTTTTGAGGAATCGATAATAATATTTCCAATACCTTTTTATTTAATTTTGCAACTGACATTAATATAAGATAGAATACTTTTTTATGATAAACGTTAATTCTAATTAATTATATCCTAATACCACTTTGAACAAAATCAATTAATCCAAAACATAATAACCAATTATTTTTTAATATACGCCTAGTTTATATTGAATATTCTGTTTAGAAATAATTAATAGCATTACAAAAAATATACATATGAATATTCAATTCAGACCAATTACAAATTTAATTTTGAATACCACAATGCATTTCTTTTCTCTCCATTCCAAATAAGCATAAACAAAAGCACAAGGAGATAAGTGAACAGTTATATAAACAGGGTTTTAACTTACTTTCTTTTTAAAAGTTGAATATTATGATGAAAAAATTCACAACACTTTTACAAACATGTCACTTCATTTTTTTTTTTTTTTTTCCTTTTTTTAAATTTCATCACATTAACAGCCAAGATAAAAACACTTGATCAGCACATGAACTCATTTCCAATGAACATCATCGCCTGAATGTTCATGATGCTAAGAAAAAGGATGTGGACGATGGAGCCGTATAAAAGGTTTTAATGTACAACAGGATTATAATTTAATTAGACATCTAGACATTACTTTAATCAATCATACAACAAAATTCTAAATGCTAAGCATTATATTTACATTGAGCAGTGAAAGGAGAGAAGACACTGCTTCATGCTGCTATTTATAATTCATCTACGTGCAACATTCAATATACAAAAAAATTTAAGACAGTTCTAAAAAAATGTGGTTGAGTCCCAGTGACCAACTGAGCACCACTTGCAAATGACATTCTGCCAATAGTATATATTTCAAAACAACTTACAATATTTCATAAAAACAATATCTTTCTACACAGCATTGCATTTATGAATGCATAAAAAATGTAATTTTAAAATGGCACAGAATTATTCCAGCTATAATAAAATTTCTTTTTCTAAATACACATACAAATATCTATTTTTTTTAATGGGCAACATAATACATGCAACAATTTATCTGATGATGATATACAACTCAAACATATAATTTCAAAAGTATCATGATACCCAAAGACACAGAAAAAAAATAGTGGAGGATGCAAATACTTTACCTCTTAATTCAGGTTATATTCACAATTCAAATATGAAAAATACATACTATATGTGAAATGAGACAATTTCTTTTAATTTTAATAATATTTAATGCTAACTGCATTTGTCCATATTTTATATTTCCATTTTCTCCTCATTTTTGAAGATTCTTAACATACTATTCTCAAATTCTTTTGCCTGCACTGATCTTGATAGTCTTGGAGTATCATGATTAAGAAGCTGAACATCAATACTTATATCAATAAGATATACAAATTATTTCACAAAGGCACCACTGTGCCCACTGACTGACTATTATACTATAAATATGCAACAAATGCATATGTAATCTTAAAAGTAAAGAAATCAAACAACAAATAAATTATTACATTGGCCTAATATGTAAATTAAAGTTGCATGCACCCATTTTGAGCTTATTACCCATAAGACACTGATATTATAAATAGAAGGCTTATTCTATTGTTCACCTTTGCTTTTTTGCTAAAACTCCAAACAAATGAATCTCTGAGTAACAGCTACTTTGGTTTTCTGCTCCTGACACATCCACTGGGGGGTGAACTCCTCTTGAACTCAGTGAAACAGATATGAACAAGAAAAATAAGGTAAGATCCTATTTCATTTGCCAGGTAGAAATGATGACTCTCCAACCATCTTAGAACTTGGTGGCACAGGTGAGGTCGGCATCCGGCTGGGAAGGAAGGGACATTCAGGCCTGGTAGTGCATTTTAGATCCCACATGCCCCATGAGATGTCCCCCAGACAACTGGTCATACTGAGGCATGTAGAGGGACAAGGGGTCAGTCACAGAACAGTCAAGCAAACTAAACTCAAAGTGCAAAAAAAGGAGAAAAAATTGCAAGCAGGCAACTATAGTGGTTGTTAACTTCCATTCTATTCCAAAATGTTTCAGAACATCTTTCCATGTATATGTTGCAATCTTCCCTAACAAATCTTATGCATTTAATTTTTTTGTCCAATATGTATGTCCATCAATGTAAAATTTAATTTTATATCATGTTTGTTTTTAAAATCTCACAGCAAAAATAATGCATTAAAATATAAACACCTGCACATATTTTATCACAGCATCATTTTAAATATATTTTCTGTAACTATCACACATACTTTTTGCATAGGTAATCATGAAAGTTTCTAGAGATTTACAGCTCAGGGCTAATAATCTTGTTTTGGCATTTTGCGTCGGCTCACTTTTCAAATTGTTGCCACCAAATATTACAGCTCTGCTTTATATTTAAAGAAATTAAATAATGATGAATCTGCATGAATGTATGTATGTTTCTCGCACTCTGAAAAAACTACGGTACCTATAGAATCGAATTTTGAACAATGTAGTCCTCCATTCGAATAGGGGCATCGGGAAGACCAAATTTGGAATTTGTTTTATTACCTATTTTATATTTTGTCAAACATTAAAGAATTTTTTATTAACAAACTCAACGATTTCAAAGCAAGCAATGGCAAAGTTGTACAGAAAAAACATTTTTATCTCCAGCGCGTGAGACTGTCTAAGAAAATTCAAAAGATATGCTCAGTTTAAAATTATTTTGCGATATTGTTCTTTTAATTGAATTTTATGGTTTAAGGGCGAAGGACATGATATTTAATAAGTAAGGGTAACACACAAAATGTTAAAAACGCCCCTTTTGGGCATAATATAAAATCTGAAAGTTTTTTTTTTAACTAGTAATTTTTTTCCACTAATTTCCTTACAATTACCATGATGTATTCATTTGAATAAATTAAAATCATCTAGAATCTTTATGGAATAATATTTACAGGAATATAAACACTAATAGATGGTATCAAAAATTAATTATCTCTCTCTCTCTCTCTCTATATATATATATATATATACGAAGGCTGTTTTTTAAGTAAGGTCCCTTGGCATGTATAGTTCCCTAGTTCGTGCGTACACCACAACGAGTCGCTGTGCCACTGACCAACATCCTCTGCGAACAAATTCGCGCTAGTTTCAGCTCTGTAGCAGTCGTGTAAGCTTCGCTGTGTGTCTTTAAAATGTTTCAGGTGATTGAATCACCCACTATGTGTGAGATACAGTCTGGTATCCACTTTTTTGATTGCGAGAAACATGTCGGGTAACATGAAACTTATGTTATCACCAGATAACATAAGTTTATGGCACTGAAGCAATGAGTGATAGTAAAGTACGAAAATGGGTCAGGGGGTTTAAAGATAGGCATACAAATGTCCATGATGCAGAATGCTTAGGCTGGCCTTCTGTAATCATGTATGATTTGGTGCATGCAGTTGAAACAAAATTTCATGAGAACAGTTGATTCATGATAACCACTCTTTCATCGGTATTTCCTTACACTTTTCGGTCGGTGGTGTACAAAATTGTGACTGGAAACCTAAACTTTAAGAAAGTGTTCTTGGTGGGTACCCAGACCTTCCATAGCAGAACACAAAAGAGAACAGCTTTGCCAGTTCATTGGACTTTTTGATTCAATACGAGGAAGAAGGGAATGACATATTGAGTCAAATAGTTACTGGAGATGAAACATCGATATCCCATATCACTTTTGAATCCAAGCAACAGTCAATGGAATGGCGACACACATCCTCTCTCCTCAAGGTCAAAGCCAAGCAAACGCTGTTAAAGTGCAAGATTATGGCAACAATGTTCTGGGACTGGCGTGGTGTTTTGCTGGTGCACTTTATGCCACAAGAAAAGACGATCAACTCAGGTGCCTACTGTGCAGCTCTACAGAACTCCGAAGAGTATTGCTAAACAAACTATGTGGCATGCTCTCAAAAAGAATTTTACTCATCCACAACAACACAAGGACTCGCACTTCTTGAACAACTCAGGACTTAATCGAATCTTTTGGCTGGGAAGTTTTAGACCATGCACCATACAGCCCCGACTTTCCTCCCAGCGATTTCCACTTTTTCCAGTACCTCAAACACCATCTTGGTGGGAAGCGCTTTAGTAACAACGAAGAAGTGAAAACGGCTGTGAACTCTTGGCTCTCTAAGCAGGTGGCAGACTTCTTTGAAGTGGGTTTTCAAAACTTAGTTTTAAGGTATGACAAGTGCATTAATAAACTAGGCAACTATGTAGAAAAATAGGCCAAAGTATGTACAATCTTAAAATACAGGTATTTTTAAACAAAATATTGTCGTTATTAAAAAAAAACTTACTTAAAAAACAGCCT
Organism: Stegodyphus mimosarum; assembly: GCA_000611955.2. Classification (NCBI taxonomy): domain Eukaryota; kingdom Metazoa; phylum Arthropoda; class Arachnida; order Araneae; family Eresidae; genus Stegodyphus; species Stegodyphus mimosarum. The sequence goes on from KK121206.1 coordinate 162,083, forward strand.
ACATTGCATTTCTAGGCCCATAAAGACACACTTTTTTTACTCTAAATAGTGGCCTAAAATCAGCCATGCCCTAAAATAAGCCTGCACTTTTTGAGTATAACTTCATCTTGTAAGATGCAAGCTGATTCACCAGAGAAAATACTATTAAATGTTTTTTCCTGAATCAGGCAAAGAAAATGGTTGCTCTTATTACAAATGTTGATAATAACACTGCTTTAAGTCAGTAGAAAGCAGGAAAGTTTTAAAGTATATTGAAAAATAACTTTCATAGCACTTTAAAGGCAATGCAGAATTGCTTTCAGATGCATCATTTTTAACAAATGGATAAAATTATAAAAAGTTCTGGTTTAGTAATATGCAAATTAAACGTAAATTAATAAAAATAAATAGCATTACTTCTTACTCGAAATTATGATGCACCAATAACAAGATCAAGGAATTATTCATTTATGAGGCACTTAATGCATAAGTCTTTATATCTCCACAAAGATTAAAAATTTAGATTAAAAGAGGAGTTTTTCAAGTAGGGTAAATTGAGTGCTGAATTGAAATGCTACATTTATTACAAAATATACTGCCTTCTGCCAGTAAAATATATGTAAAAACACTTACAAACATCACAGTGAACTCTAAAGAATTTTGAGGTTGAATAGTAAGGGCCAGAATCAATTTAGAATAGGTAAAAATCCTAAATTTTGAATAAATTTAAAAGAAACGATTTCCTTAATCAATGATCTTGTGGTGTAAACAACATGAGAAAGGAACTACCCATGTAAGTTAATGACTTGACATAGCAAAGAGTTTGAGTCTAGAAAAGGGGGGATGGGGGGACTCATTAGCAAGTTGAGATAAAGTGCCAGTGGCCAGACTGATCCAGAGGAAAAACTTTGCAGTCTAATTTAGTTATAACATTAGTAATCTGAAGTCAAATAAGTTAAATACCTCTTTTAAGGAGAGTTAGTTTCATTACAAAAAGAAACCTTTTACAGAAAACAAAGAATTACATACAGTCAACCAGCTACAATTGAAAAGATATCAGCATTCCCTCTTACAGAACAAAGAGAAGGGCCACACGAGGCTCTGAATCAAGACAGGGAGTTTGCATAGGTGGGGCAGCATGAAGCATCGAATGACAAAAGGAATAACTTTTGGATGCCTTGTTTCCATAGCAATGCCTCATGGGAAATGGAGAATTGTTGTAAGAATTATTTAAGACTGCACATGGCCTTTTCTTAGGCGATGCAATTCCAGGATGATAAATAGGCAGTGAATGCAGAAGGGGGTTTCTGACTGCAGGAATCTTTTGGAAAAGATTAACCAAAAGACATTGTATAAAGCAATATATGGGTAAAATTATGGAATCATAATAAATATCTTTGTTTGCCCACGGAGCATTCAAAATTTGTTGAAGCATTTTACTTTGGAAAATATGGATATGTCTTCTGTTAGTCAGTGCAGCTGTGCCTCATACAGAACTAGTATAGGTAAGAATAGGCCTTATCATAGATTTGTAAAGAAAGATCTTATTAACAATGGACAAGACAACCTTTGCATTAAATATTATTTTCTTGATGTGAGGATGCCAAGTTAATTTATATCAAGGAAAACTCTTAAGGTACTAGTATTTCAGAAGCCAGAGGCTGAGTTCACTGAAGAGTAAAAGATTGCCTGAACTCAAATAACAAGTCATATTACAAACCACAGCAATCAACCACATGAACAGCATGTAAGTAATTTCACTCTCAAAGCCATTTTACATTTTACATTTTTCTACACTGTCACTCACTTTAGCCCAATTTATATTTGAAAATGGTAATATTCATTCTTTATTATTATCTTCTAAAATACAAGCAACATTTCATAGGAGCTGTCATTTCCACACATCAAACATTTGTTTGTTTACATCATGTTTGGCACTTAATTATTAATGAGCTTTTCTGGTTGGCCAATTTTTACTAGTTTAAAATGAAACATCTCAGTGATTGGTTCATTGGAAGCAGAATATTTTTTGCAATAAATGAGCTTTTCTAGTTGGCCAATTTTTACTAGCTTAAAATGAAACATCTCAGTGACTGGTTTATTGGACGCAAAATACTTTTTGCAATAAACTCAAAGCCCAGGAGTTAAGCAGTATGAGAGTTTCATACAAAGGCATTGCACGCTCATTTCTCTTCTGTGTTCATACTAGCTTTTACAAAGAAACTAAGCGTTGCATGCAAAGCTAAAATCAGAGAATCCACATGGGATCTAAAGAAAGAAAACTGTTATACAGTATTGCATTTAAACTTGAAGTTGTGAATTACACTTCAAAGCACAGAAGCAGAGCGGCTGACAGCATTCCAGGCTCACGTCCAAATGAGAAGAGAGGAAGCAGAAGATAGATTTAGTGAATGCAAATAGGAATAAAAGAACTTTACGTTCATGTGCTCCTAAATGGCCAAAGCTTGAGGAACATGTTGAGAAATGGATAATAAATCACATGAAGAAGATTACTATTTTGACAAAAATGATTTTAACAAAAGTTCGAAATAGTAATAGCTATGGCTATTGCCGATTTTCCTAGCACATCATGGTGCGAGAGATTCACAACACTTTGTTTCATGTTCACGAGGCACAAACACTCCCAACTGAATACAAAACGAAGACTACAAAATTTCACAAAACACATCATAAACTTAAGAAAAAAAGATGTGTTTCGAGATAAAACAAATAGAAAACATGGATGAGGTACCCTTGATGTATGATGTGACATCAAATAGATCAGTGGATGTTAAAGGTGCTAAAGTAATGATAAAGACTTTTTGTAAAGAGAAGACACATTATACTGCCATGATTATGATACTGTGAAAATAAGTAACTCATTCATTTGATAATAAAATGTGCCAAAATACCATAGAATAAAGCAGCATAAAAAATCACACCATTTTTTATTTTTCCACTCAGCATATGGAAATATTTAATAAGCATTAAAAAATGCCTTTTTATAAGATTTGTTAGAAAAGACTGCAATTTTCTCATATCAGTTAAGCAGGAATAACAGATAACATTTTTGCATCTGTCATGAACTAAAGTCCTGAAAGCACTTGAAGCTTTAAATTATATTTATAAGATTCCCTGACAGAATAAAAACCATCCAGTCTTTTGAGTTAACAACCATAGAACTAAAGTGCACTAAGCCAAATACTTCTGCTAAGTCATAACACTATATCATACAACATGCACATGCTAAAATGAAAATACATAAAACAAATATAAAAGTAACACAAACAGCGAGCAGTCCTCTACCAAAATTTCTTTAAATTGTGACAACTTGCTAATATTAATTAAATAAGAATATACTGAATTCATGTTACAACAAACTTTTGAACAGGCAGATATATTGCAATTGCATCATTTAAAAAATAAGCTTTCTCTTTTTTTACTTTTGGAAATTTTTGATAAAGTACCTTAAAATTTCCCCTTATCTTGATCTATTTTTATTTTGTTTTAAAAAAATTAATGATGGAAAAACTTGAAAAAAAAAATGCACTTACATAATTCTGGCAACATCCAATTCCAGAACAGAATATACATGGTAATATGAATTGCAATATATTATCAAATACTTTACTGAATTATCTTGTAATAACATATAAATGCTATTCCTCAAACAAATTCTTACATTTGATTGGATTAGTTAATAATGGCAAAATATGTCAAGGTTTATCTCCTTATAGAGAAGGGTATTTAACTTTAAAATCTTATAGGAAAATTGTTTCACATTAATATTACACAATTACATGGGGAAAATCACGAAAACTCTGATCTCACTCAGGCACCAGGAGCCAAACCTAGTTCTACATTTACCCATTTTTCAAATATGAGGATCTCCCCCCCCCCAAAAAAAAACTCAATATATTCATCTGAACAAAACAAATTTTTAAGACTGTTATTCTGTGTGGTGAAGGTAGAGGAAGTGAACTTTACAGTTCAAAAATTAAAAACTATAAAAAAATATGCAGGATGAGAAATGCTATTGAAAAAAAGAAAGATGCACGTTTAATACTAATCACTTCATACAAGCTTTATTAATCACTTCATGCAAGCTTAGTATCATTCACAGCAACACTGCAAAGGTATAGTTTAAGGTAAATTGTTCTGATTAGTATCAAAAGAATCTAACATGCTCTCATGCTGGTGTTAGATATCAGATTAAAATGAAGATAGAAAAATCAATGCAGATGCAGGTTTTATTTATATGCATACAAATTTAATAAATGACATGGGAACATCAGTGTTACTGAAAATTGTTCATGTACCCTCTTATTGCAAAACAACACAACACCAAGAAATTATACAGATGATGCTTGCTCATTATAACAACCTATTGTATCCTAAAGAAAAAGGATATTTTAACAAGTGTGAGTATTTGCTGTAACAAAATTAAATTTAATATAGTCTCACCATTTGGGGACTTTTCATGTTGGTCATCATAATGGAAAGGTTAGTCACTACAGTAAACTGTCGTTATAATGAGCATTCACTGTATATACAAAGAGTTGATGTTTGAAAAGGTGTGAGACCTTACCAATTTTAATCAATCCTATAAGGTCAATTTCTCTATTCAAATACTTTTTTTGGAGGGATGGGAGAATGTAAGCAAAGAAGAAAAATTCCATAACAGAAAATCTTAATCATGAAACAGAAAACAAACATGAACTCTTTGCAGAAGTAAATAATTACAATAAAAAGAGCAAATCTGCAAATAAATACTTTATTCTAAAAAAAAAAAATAAATAAATAAAATTAAAAAACTTAAATGATATAATCTAAAAATATGTTTTACATATTTTTAAATATGGTACTGAATTTAAACATTTATTATCATAAGCCACAAAATTAAGATTTTAAGCCTTATGTATTATTAACAGCAATGTCATCAGCTTTCCTTAAATTTACAATTATTTTAAAAACTGAAGTGCACTTTAATAATTTTAATATAATTAAATACATGAATACTACAATAATTAGAAAAATATTTAAACCACAAAAAAACAAACAGATTCTGAAAAATAAAAATATCGTACTTTTCAATTACAGTCTTCCTACTTAACAAGAATTCACTTCTTTTTGAGTGAAAATGTAATTCCATAATTTAAAATGTATCAAATTTCTTCAAACATATTTATCTGATATGACTTAGTTTTTAAAAAATAACAACTAAAAGAAGTATTAAATTATAACCTACAAAAAATGCAAAATTTGCTTTTTCTGTAGTAAACTAAAATTTGTAGTATCAGTTGCACTACAAAATACATATAAACGATCAACAAATTAAGTTTGATGAAAATGAATCTAATTTACAGAAAAAATTACTAACTTAATTACCTTTTAAAATTCCTGCCATATGCTATTTAACACTTATAATGATAAACTGGAATACCAATTATCCAAAATCTTACATTAATGTTAGAAAATTATAAAAAAATAAATTTAAGCTAATTTATCTTTACAAAAATCAATTAGATAATATTTTATAATTTAAATGGAAAATTAAATGCATTAATTTTACAGATAAAATGGTTTTGCATCATTACTTACAGCAGGAGGAGGTGTATATCGCCCATGAAGATAGTTATGATCATCGTGACTTCCAGTGTGGCCATTTCTATATTTAAAAAAAAAAAAAAAATCATTTCAAGCATTATAAAATGAATATTATGCTCATATTTTCTTAGTTCTGATTATGCAGTTTCTATCAAAGAAACATTCTGTACAATCTAAATACAATTTCTATGTAATAAACACACTCAAACATATTTATTAATTTATAAGCTATTAGAATTTTATGCAATTATGACATAAAAATTATATAAGTTTCTCTACTTTTTGATTTGCTACTATTGGAGTCATTTTATTGATAATACCAACTTGCTTATACAGCAGTCTTCTCCCCCCCCCCAAGACTTCTAGTTTTGTAAATTTAATACACGTTTTGAAACTTTTATTTTATGTATATCTACTGTTAAAGTCATTTTATTGATAATAAGAATTTGTTTATTTACCACAGTCTACCCCCCTTTAAAACTTTCAGTTTTGCAAATTTGAAGCTATAATTTATTTTATGTAAAAAAGTTAGATTATTTAGTTTTTACATTCTTTCATAAAGGATATATAGTTGTGACTTATTTTTTTTTTAAAGAAAAACTATACTTGCAGGCTTAAAAAGGAAGGAAGAAAAATGTTAGGTTCTCCTTTCACAATTTCTGGATTCTAATGGCACTTTAAGTAGGTCACACAAACAAAGACTAGATCAGTGGTTCCCAAAATTTTCTGAATCATGGTGCCTTTTTACAATTAAAATTTTTGCCCAGTGCCTTACGCTAAGTAAAAGTATGACTAAGCGTAAGAGATAAAAATAAATAAAACACGCATATTTTCATTATTTAACTTTTTAAATTAATAATTAATTTGATGGATGAGATTGAAAATCACTGCATAATTTCTCAAATCATAGAATTAAACAGACACGGCCACTCTCATTTTCTTTCATACATAGATTTTTGCACTATACTTGCTTTTTATTACAACGATTGCCGAAAATTCAGCTTTGCACATATACAAAGTCGAAAATGTAATTAAAAGCTGCTCAGCCATATCACTTAGGTGGGAATATTCATCTTCTACTGAAATCCAAAATTATGTCAATTCCAGGCTGCCAAATTTTTACATTCAAACTGTTGTCGCAAGATAATACGATTCTCTTCTTCTGGAGAAGCAAATTCAGACGAATCACTAGTATTAAATGGATCTTAAATCCATGCAAACCTATCAAAATTTTCATTTTGAAAGTATTTCTCAAACCATATAATTAACTGTGATACGTGCCCTTTAAACATGGTTTTTATACCTTGAGAAAGGTCAAGTTCATTTGACATCTATCTTCCAAAAAGTTCAAATCTGTCATGAAGGGTCTATGTCTATACGACAGTCAACCTAAGTTGAAAACACTGGATATAGGAGAAAGTGTACACGTCCACCATCGATGCATTTCAAGATGTTGTATTGTAAAAATTACACTATGAAATATAAATATTGTTAGAAAACAGGGGGGGAAAAGTGCGAAACAATCAATTACATTCCATTCAAGCTTTTTATTCAAAAAAATGTGCCAATATCATGTCGATCATTCAATGGCCAATAAGAAGACATCCCTTTTCTGGCGAAACTGCAAGTTCCAGAAACCCCGACATCACCCCCACTCTCACTCAGAAAAATAACTAAAGCATTCATTCATTCACTAACTGGGAGGAGAAGAAAGAATTTTGAAGTGTCTGCCTCATTTTTGGCAAATGTATATAATTTCAAAACCTCATGAGGCTGGAAAACCACTACAAATTTCCACTAAGATTATTGTTATGAATATTTTTGTCAAATAAAGAGAACATTTTTCTAATGAATCCGATAATGAAATCGTTACTTTAGCTGTTGATTTGACTGCATTTCCGATCGCACGAAATCCGACCTGCAAGAAAATGGTAAATTTTTTACTTTGGAGGAAAAAACAATCTCTAAAAGTCAGTCGCAAACCTGAATCAAACAACAAGATGAGCTAACATCAGCAATAATATGAAAAGTCCACAGTCTCTTTTTACAGAATGAAAGGCCACTGTTAAAACGGTCATTCTATCCTTGTATATATCTCAGGTTAGACTGGCATGGGGTATAGTGCAATCGATATGGTGCTGCATTGTCGGCTCGCATTTGCAAGAATATTCTGCACCTGCCATTTTAGAGTCAAAAAAAGAAACATATACAAAAAAGGAATCCAGATATTTTTAGCTTCTCACTTAAGCCAAATGTCTTTGTTCCATTCATTACAAAGCTTTTAAAATATTTCACTGCATCCCTGTAAAGAGGCCACAGCACCTGAGTGCACAGTTTGGGAACCACACTAGCCTAGATTTTAAAACATTCCCAAACTGCAGAAATACCGAATATATATTAATAACACAAATGAAGAAACATAAAAGATAATCACCAACTGTTACCCTAAATTAAAAATTTTTAGATCTATACCAAATAAAAAGCCATGCAAGCTTAATCATTATTCTGCAATCAATGTTTCCATAGCTTCTAAAATATACTCTTCAAAACTAATCTTAAGGCGCAAGCCCTCTGCAACCACAAAAGAAAAATATAAAATTATAAAATGAAACAAATTCACAAAAAATACTATACAGAGATGCTGTTCTACTTTTAATTTTTTAATAACAGATTTTTATCAATATGAACTTCTACTGAAAAGAATATTTTCTTTACAACATGACATCAAAAGTTATTTCAAAGTTGTGCAAGTGCACAAGAGATAAATAAACCAACAATCAAAGCAGTATCAAGAAGAAACAATCATAATTAGGGAGGAATCCACCTTCTCCTAAATCAATGAAAAATGAATTTTATCCAAATAAAAGATTGATTGTTGGCACAAAATTTAGACTTCTTTTTGCTTAATTTTATATTTTATATTGCATGTTCTCATCTTTAAAAACAAACAACAGATGATTACAAGGGAACAAATATGCAAAAAAATGCACATAAAGTAGTCCCAAAAATGTAAAATATTCTAACATTATGATTTGAGTATAATAATGAATTCCAATAAATATAACAGTGATGGACAAAAAGTTAAAAATCTTTATAAGAACATTTAAAAAATGATACAAATGGAGCTGATTGTACATTAACAAAGATATATTTCATTAACTCAAGTTCATATATTAGCATCAAAACAATGCAATCAATCTTTTCTAAAAACTGTCAAAGAGGAAATATATATCAAAAGAAAAGTAGCACTTCATTCCCAATCCCAGAAATATACATTTTAGAATTGTGGTGTTGAGTTCAGTATATAAATATACAGCACTTAGCTAAGGATAATTTCCTCACAATTTTTTTAGTCAATAAAATTTTTAAAAAATGTTTAACATTTAGTCACCAAAACATTTTAGAAAAACAGCATAAAAGACCGACACAAATTTTCTGTAACTTTACAAAATTAAAACCTCAATTAATCATTTTCAATCTTTATTCCTTTTCCCATCCATAAATGTACAATTAATAAACGTAATTTTTTTAAAATAACTTTAATATACTAGCCTAAAATTTTTTTTTAAGAATTTCTCTTACAAAATTTGTTTGTGCTTAAGATTACAAGATTTGTTAAAAATCTATTAATTTAATTTAAAATTTATCTTCATAAATTTTATGTTCAAAGGCTTATTTACAGTATAAAAGTTACATAAATTGCTGATTTAACCATTTATCAAGCAGCAGATGGCTTCAGTTTCTTAATAACACCAAATGAACTTAACTGACTTTGTTTCAATAATCTGATTTTTTATAAGTCATTCTATAAATAATTAAAAAATTACCACTTGAGATTTAAAAAACTATAAGGAAAGACAAACTAAGGTTATAAAATTTTACATTTCAATTCATTTCAAGAATAAAATGTTACTACATTTCGAAGTACATGTAGGTAGGTAGTATATAATAGTAAATTTAGAACTTTTACAAATTTTACACACATATAAAATTGCATGCGAAACTAAGCAGCAGCCTGAGAGTAAAAGTTATGTTAAAGTTATGTATGCAGTTATTCAAGCAGATGCAAATGTAAGCTTTAGATAGATAATTATTAACTGAAAAATATTTAAACAAATATAAAGTATGCACAGCCATTGCAACTGCAGAGAAACAAAAATTAAGAAATAATAATAATAATTCCCTTTGCTTTTATAATGCAATTTTTATGAATACAGCTAAAATTAATAGCCATTACAAATTGACAACATGACAGCAAAATAACATATGTGATTAACTAAAAGTTAGCATTATAAAACTTATCAATTATAAAGTGGATCTTTACAATGATTAGGTTATTACATAATATGAATTTATGCGGAAAGAGAATGTTAAAGTGTGTTACTAAAAAATCCCATTCACTCTTCAAATTATGAGCTTGAACAGAGGGAACTAAAATTACGATTTTCTTCTATTTGGAATGATGTGCCAGCAAAAATAACAACATTTACATTGAGCAGCTATCAAGAGAGAATAATTAAGCGCTTTTGCCACTGATACGATACATCAGCAAAAGAATATAATTTATACTAAGTGGCTGATTAAGAGACAGTAACAGAAAGCTTTATTCAATCAGCCTATTCATAAATAAATACACGTGAAAAGGTAATACAAATTTATTTCATATTATTTGTTGTTTTGTTTATGAAACAGGAGGACAACTGAAAAAAGCAGTTAAGTGCTACATCAAAGTGTAATATTTAATATATTTTTCCCCTTTAAAATTTTTTCTATGAAGTATTATCAGTTTAAACTAGTTATCTGGAAATTCTGTAGCAATACATTCAACTACGTGCTTTGTAGATTTGATTTATACAAAGAGTTTTACAAGATAATCAAACTTTCATGAAACATGCTGAAAATGTATTTCACAAAAATACAGCAGCATTGTACAGCATAGCAATCATATCATTTGCATTTAAAAATTATAGTTTAAAGTTAAATTTTATCTATACTAAGTTATTCTAATTAACTAAGTTAATAAGTTACTATATAAGTTTATTCTTAAGCACAGAAATAAGCGGAGATAGATTATTTCTGTAAAATACATATAACTAAGTTCATTTTAAGTTTTTTTAATACATAAATTACATTAATTTGCTATGTCTCACAAATGCATGAGCACAAAAACAATATGAAGCTAACCATGTATTTTCCTGAAATTGTGCATGAAGCAAAAAATTAAGTTCACTAAGTATCAAGGATAAATTTAGGGGTTAGTAAGATAACAAAAAAAAAAAAAGAGCAATACACCAAAGACAACAATAATGTGAATTTTGCTTTCTGACAAATAAGTTATTTTGCAGCAAATTAAGAAATAAAAATAAGCGAGTATAAAAGAATCCCCACACAAGAAGGCGATTTCTTAAATAAATAAATAAAGATGTATTCCACTATTTTACTTCTGCATGTTGCTTGCATTTTTAACATAGGTATTAATAGCAGGTATTATACAACATTGAGATGAAATAATAAATTAATCCTAAAGTTCAGTTAAAAGCAGTCTAAACTTTTCGATCTCAAACCCATTTAGATTCTGGATAGCTTATATAAATTAAGCGCAATGATCAAGTTTTAAATAAATTCTCTCAGGGGGGAAATTTTTTAAAAAAATTCTTGACTTACAGGTTACAGCCAAATGTAGCAATTACGTTACAAACTCTTCTTTTTTTTTTTTTTAAGATTTCTCGTAGAAAGTATATGCTTTATTACTGATGTTTCCTGCTTTTAAAATTTTATTGATTGATTGTTGTGCATTAACTTGGTGAAAAATTACTGGAAATCAGTTTGCGAATGCTCTCCAAAGTCGGCAATAAGTTCACATTTTGAAGGGGGTACAGATAATCCCAAGTACCTTCCCTACTTAAAAAAAAACTGGATGCATGCAATTTGCCAAATATTAAATAGCATAAAACTAGACAGAATTCAATCAGCCTAGTATTAATTTTAGAAAAAATATTCCATGCAGGATTCTAATTAAAACATTCTTTTTTCAAAAACCGAAAATACAGCAGAATATATTAAGCATAAGTTTAGTGAATTATATGAATACTATTAATTTCAATAGTTTAAGAAACTTCCTATTCTACATATTACATAATCATTATCAAATTTAAAACTACACTTACAGTCTGCGAGGATTAATTTCTCTAATATTTTGGGCATATGTAGAGTGTGCACAAAATTTTAGAATTGAAATTTTTCAATCGTTGCCAATGATGCTGCTAAATTATAATTAATGATTGATTACTAACACATCTCAGCTTACTTTCCTTTAAACAGCACCTACTTAAAGAAATAATTTCAAATTAACCTTTTCTTTTAATTTTGTTCTTTTAAATTTGTTTTTCTTTTTAACAAATACTAAATAAGAAATAGAATGAGTTGTATTAAAGCAAATAAAATCCTGACAGAGCCTTATAAATGAAAAGTCTTTTGAATGCAGTTTATAAAAATCAAGCATTAGAAAAAATAATATTTCTTACTGCTGTAGAAAGTTTTGTGATATATATAATGGATGCTGCTTTTATATTCAAACAAAAGTTGTTATCTTTGGAGATTGGCAATATACAAAATGCTCAGCAGATGCTGATTAAAAATTGTTTTCAGCAAAAATACTACCCAGAAAAATATGAAAGACCTCGGAAGGGAGACCACAATATGACATATTACTGTCTTCCCACTCCACCTAATTAAAGACGCTGACACTATGGGACATCCCAATGTAAAGAAGAGGATTTGGCATTAAAGGATTTTCATCTCACAAGGGCTGGGATCTTACTATGGCCCAAAAGACTGACCACTAAAACTCCTCTTGAAAAAGATCTAATGGCCCACTTTATGCACATTGTAAAGCATGGATTATGCAAACACATCTATAGAGATTAGGTCAGCAAGCAGCCTCCCCAGAGCATGGCAAGAGGAACCCAGTTTGTGCATAGTATGTGGCCAGAGATAATACTATGTCAGAATACAGATCTGAGTCACTACTACAAACAACCCCCAGGAGTTGAGGATAGGGAATTCCCCCCCCTCTTATAATGTAGTGCAGCAGGACAAGATTAAGTTTTCAAATGCTAAATGCCAAAACTGGACTGAGATGGTATACAGCAGTCCAAACTATTTTAAGTAAATCTTCACTGATGAAAGTTCAGTTTTGCTTGTTATCCAAAGACAGAAACATGATCACCTGCACAAATAAAAAAATTTCACATTAACACAGAACTTTGGGTTCAAAAATCTTGAGTAAAAGACATCTTAATATTCTTTGATTAGCTGGAAATAATTTGCAAAACATTTAAATCTGAAGAGCTGATATGAATGGCTGACTAATTTAATTAACGAATGGCGCACAAAAATTATCTGCTATGGAAAGAAAGCTCTTATGAAAAATTTTTTAAGGGCAAATGGCTTGCACTTACATTACATATGAGGAACAAAGTATCAAAATAACCATACAATCACACACAAAGATTTTAACAAAGATCGAACTACCAGTTTCTACACTCTGCCCTTGCAGACGGGCTAACAGGAAAACTTATTTTCGACAAAGAAAAAGTAGACTAGCTTCTGAAAAGTATTCTGCCAGAAAAGTTTCTTTCGTGTAACTAATTTTTGTTGCAATCTTTCTCACACTGTCTTTTGTTGCAAATTTATATCCTTTCTCACAGTCTTTCTTTTCTTTATCATCAGATGACTGCAAAGAAATGTGTACCTCTTCTTAAACACCCCTCTTACATACGAATTTAACACACATGAATGACTACCTTCTGTTACTAAAAGTTTAATCTCAATTTATGGAAAACATTTTTTTTAAAGTGCAAATTGTGAATTAAAGAGGCTTTCAGCTGCTGAATTCTAAAAAGGCATCTGTTCCGTCCTATCCTATCTTGCAACATTCACCTGGCTAGAGGGCGCTGCGACGCCCCCCCCCCCAAAACATCGAGCAGAACCTCTGTAGACCGCGACAAGAGTGGTTGACCCCTTGTTAGGCTCCTACGCCATATTGTGTAACAGCCATCAGCGCTGACAAGAGCGTGCTGCTCTTATCTTTACGGCTCCTGTGCCTTACCATTTATAAATAAACTTTTTATAATCAAATACAGTCCACTATATCTTTTCGACGGATCTCACTCCCTAACATCTGGTCCTTAACGGCCCGGAGATCGGATTAAAATGTCGTTAACATATCTTAAAAGGCAGAAAGCCTCTCTAAAAACGAAAATCACTAAAGTAGAAACCTTTATCCGCGATGTCACCTTGGATGTGCCGCCTTCTACTGTGGAAATAAACAGTAAATTTAACTGCACAAGGAAATCAGCTAAGGACTTAGAAGATCTGCGGAATCAATTCTATCGAGAAGCTAATGACGAAGAGTTAAAAGAAATAGATGAGGATCTTGCTGATATAGACTCAAGAATAGAAGAAAATGAGGTAAGTCTTTTAAACCTCATTTCTTCATTATTGGAATTGTCAAATGATAAATTAAATGCAAAGAAATCGGTTAATGCAGCAAGGTCGAAATCTGCTGAAATCCCATTGCCGCAAATGCCGTTACCGGAATTTTCCGGTCGTTATGAAGATTTTAATGCGTTTAAAATTGCATTTCAAAATCTTATTTCTAATAATCCTCATTTATCAAACTCTCAAAAGGTTTTTTATTTGCATGCTTCTTTAAAAGACAAAGCAAAGCAGATAGAAACAACAGATGACACTTACGAATCGTTAATGAAAGCACTGGAGGAAAGATACGAAAACAAAAGAATTTTAGTAGATACTCATATTCAGAATATTATGAGTTATCCAAAGTTAAAATGGGAATCAGCAAAAGAATTGCGCGAATTGTTAGATGCAGTTAGATGACTTCATCTTCTTCTTAGAAAAAAAGAAGTCAGGTCTTAGAAAGTATCTCTAGAAATATACCGCAAACCAACAAGGTTTTGAATAATTCGCATAATCCCGCAAATTCTCCTCATAATCGTTCTAAAAGTCTGTTAATTAAATCTAATAACGGAAAGGAAGGATGCAAAATATGCCGTTCTATGCACTTGATATATAAATGTGAAACGTTCAAAAACGCTACTACTAACGAAAGATTTGATCTTGTTAGGAAACATAAGCTTTGTTCCAATTGTTTGCAATCCTCTCACAAGGTAATTGACTGCAAATGTAAAACCACCTGCTTCGCTTGTGCGGGTAGGCATCACTCATTACTTCACAATAGTGCCAAGAGAGAACTTCCGCAAGGACATACATCGTTGTCCCCTCAGGCTGAACCATGGACCCAACCGATGACAACGGTCTCTTCCTTTTCCTGGAAAGGGGGGGAGGTCACAGCAGAAACAGAAGACACAAGTGGTGCTTTAATAATTCAGAACTCTACGCTAATCATTGCACGAAGCAGAATTATGCTTTTCCCTTCCAGGAGGATAAACGAACTGTCAAGACGCTTGGTATAGAATGGAATACAGCAAATGATTCCTTTTCCTACAGAGTCACCATCAGCTCCCGCCTCACTTATACAAAAAGGGAAGTATTATCAGATATCGCCCGTATATACGATCTTTTGGGCTTAATTGGCCTAGTGATCACAAGAGCAAAAACTCTCATGCAATCATTATGGCTTATTAACATTGATTGGCATGAGCATCTTCCTGAATCTGTAGCTAAGAAATGGACACACTTTGTTTCTACACTAGCAGAAATCGAGAAGCTTCGCATTCCTAGACGTGTTGTGAACCCGAATGCTACAGTTGTACTCCATGGGTTTGCTGACGCTTCTGAAACAGCATTTGGAGCGGTTCTGTACCTTCAATCAGTGTCTAATGAACAGTGCTGTAGTCAACTGTTGTGTAGTAAATCGAGAGTGTCCCCGTTAAAGACAATCACCATCCCGAGACTCGAACTGTGTGCGTGTCTCCTTCTAGCACAACTGGTGAAGAAGGCTCTCTCAGCCCTGAAATTAGATATCAGGGAAGTATTCCTATGGACAGACTCAACGATTGCATTAGCCTGGATTGCCACACCTCCTCATTCTCTCAAAACGCTTGTAGCTAATAGAGTAACTAAGATACAAAATCTCATGGAAAATTTTATATGGAGACATGTTTTATCAAAGAACAATCCAGCTGATTTAATTTCTCGAGGTCTAAATCCAGAAGAAATAGCATCAAACGACATGTGGTGGCACGGGCCATCATTTCTACTTAAGAAAGTGTGCGCGCCTGTAACTAAGACATTTGTGAGCCCTGCAGATAGCCAGTACAGTATCAAACTGAACTGAAAACTCCTGTGACTAGGACTTTAGTTTTGTCAACAAATAATTATTTGGTAGATGAACTTATGAATAGGACTAATAATTATATGAAACTCATTAGAATTTTAAGTTTTATTTTTAGATTTACTTATAATGCCAAAAATTCCAAACATAAACACCAGGGTCCCCTAGATTCAGAAGAATATGACAAAGCTCGAGACATCCTCAGCCGATGCTCGCAGGTACAGTATTATTTTTCTGAAGAACTCTCGGCTTTAAAAAAGGGCCTACCAGTCTCCAACAAAAGTAAGTTAAAATCACTTAATCCCTTTTTGAATCAGAAAGGTTTAATAGGTGTAGGAGGCCGTTTAAGTAACTCCAACTTAAGTTACAATCAAAAATATCCCATCATTCTCCCAGCGGATAGTAGGCTGACTAAGCTCATAATGGAATATTTCCACAAAAGAGATTTACATGTAGGACCACAGGCTCTTTTACATAGTGTTCGCCAACAGTTTTGGCCTATCAATGGCCGCAACTTAGCCCGAAAGGTTGTTCATACTTGCTTATCTTGTTTTAAAATGCATCCAACTGCAGTGAATCAACTAATGGGTAATCTTCCTTCTGAAAGAGTATTACCAAGCCCACCATTTACCAATACTGGCATTGACCTTTGCGGTCCTTTTCAAATCAAATACAAGGAACAGCGAAAGGGCTTTTTACAAAAGATTTATATTGGTATTTTTATCTGCTTAGAAACTAAAGCTGTTCATTTTGAATTTTTGACGGACCTTACTTCTGAGACTTTGATTGCTGCCTTGAAGAGATTTTTTGCCCATCGGGGTAAGTGTTCAACCATTTTCTCAGATAATGCAACAAATTTTGTAGGTGCGCGTTCAGAATTACAACGGCTGGAAAGGCTGGAAAAACATTCCGAATTGGGGGTAACTGCCTATTTAGCTTTAGAAGGAATTATTTGGAAGTTTCTTCCACCTAGAGCCCCCAATTTTGGAGGACTATGGGAGGCAGGTGTTAAATCGTTTAAACACCATCTGAAACGAACTGTCGGTAATGCTAAGCTTACACTAGAAGAGTTTCTGACTATTTCTACTCAAATTGAGGGAATTCTGAATTCGCGTCCTTTAACTCCCTTATTATCGGATATTACCGATTATGAAGTCCTCACTCCTGGGCATTTCTTGATTGGACGCCCATTAAATGCCATTGCAGAACCTGAATTATTAAACCTAAAAGAAAACAGGTTGTCTCGTTGGCAAAAAACTATTAAAATGGTTCAGTCGATTTGGAAGAAGTGGCATAGAGATTACCTTAATCATTTATAGCAATGCAATAAATGGCAATTTGCCAAGAACAATGTAAAACCTGGTGCCCTTGCTTTACTCAAGGAAGACAATCTGCCTCCTTGTAAATGGGCTACAGCATCACAGAAACTTTGTAAAAGTGCCAAAAATAGTACAGCTTTTGAAATAATGCATGTAAAAGGCTGAACAGTGAAACGTTTCTTTCAAATTTTGATTTTTTATGAATTTAGTCCTGAATCTTTGCAAATCCCTTTACGATTCCATGGACCTTTTTTTTTTAAAAATATTTTATATGAAATTTAAATAACACAATTCCAAAATTAGAATTAGGATTTTTTTTATCTGCAATGATATCTAGCTGCATTTGAGGAAGGAGAAATTGAGATTTTCAGAATCTGGATAGAAATTAGTATGCAAAGGTTTACCCACGTAATTTATTTGTATTCTAATTTATACTATATAGTATATAACTTTTAGATGCATTAGGTGGAAAAATTAGAGGCAGTTTAACTACCTTGTACATGGCTTTAAAAAAATGATAATAATGACTAAAAAAAGTTTTAATGTTTGAAAAATAACAGAGATTAAAAGCCAAAACTTCGCAATGTCATGTAACTTTGTAGGTTGATAATAAAAATATGTTAAACTTCTTATATCTATAAAAAGCTCCAGCCTTAGCTAAGAAAGCTTCAGCATGTGAGAAAGTGCAGAAGCACAAGATATGTATGTAGGTGAAGGCTCACAAAGACGTGTTGAAGTAAGGGGTCTGGGGTGGGGTATGACTTGAGCGAGGTCGAAAACCAGTGCTTCCGTACGTCTCACGGTTTCTCCTGGCGCTCACCATAGCAGATGATGGAGGAAGGAATGGATCTTCTTCATCAATATGCTCCACTGGAGGCCTAAGTTATGGTTAAGAAGGAATTTGTGGGAATAAAATAAAATTACAAATTTGAACATGCATAAACAATACATTAAATAAACAAAACCATGCAAAAAATAAAAATATGCAAAAACTAATAATAAAAATGAAATAATAAATTAGAAGTGTACACATTTATACAAAAACTCTTATTTTAAGAATGCATCTCATAAATCTGAAAACTGATAATTTTAAAATGCATGCAGAGGAATCCACATTAAAAAATTTAAAAATCCACACAGACACAGCACATAATAAGCTGTAATTATTTCAACACAATAAATGGATTATTATTATAACAGGCACATGAGATCTGATTCAGCTGTAATGTCCCATAGAATAAAAATCTATAAGCAATCTGGTTAAAGGTAGAAAAGTCCCGTTTTTCAAGAAACCAATTATATTAAAACTAAAAACGAACAAAATTATAGTGCAATATCAATTCATACTAATTTATCTAATGAAAACTAACATAAAAAAAAAAAAAAAAAAAAAAAAAACAAATTTAACTTTTAGAAAACTGAAGCCTTTGCTAAGCTGTATGTTTGAAATACTGAAACGTCCAAAATGCTTTTCGAGATTAAAAGCAATTTCCTTCCTTCCCTATCCATTAATGCACAAAGATGTGTGAAGATTTCAAATAACACCTTTTATGCTTCCTAACAAATAAAGATAAGAAACTACAAATAAATCTTTTTATGACAAGCTGTCTGCAATAAACTGATATAATACATTTAGATCAACTGCACATGCTACTGAATACCTTCGGGAAAGGGAAAGAAACAACACTGCAATCTCAGCGAATATGGGCAGTGGTGGTTGTTTTAAAGAAAGGCTGTCTCTGGCATTTTGGTCTTGGAAAAGGTTACACAAATTACAGTAACACATATTTAACTAATGCATTCTTCTTTCGTTACATTTTAAGTTTCCAACAGAACTAGAATCAATGCACCATCTATCTACAGATTAAAAAAAAAAAAAAAAAAAAAAAAAAAAAAACAAATTTTTTTAAAATTTAAAAAAACAATCACATGTTTTGAAGCTTTAAACAGACTCATAAAGATGATATTAATTCAATTACATCATGTTTACGATAACTGTAGTTTAATCTTGACTGGCAAGTCTTTCAGAATTATTCAACTTTAGTCTCAGCAAAATATTTTTGACTTTATTTTGCATATTTTGTTTTGCTATTTATTTTTCATCACATGCAGATTATGAGGATGATTCATATATCATTGAAGAAAATCAACACTAAATTTAACAAGGTAACACAAGAGAATAACTTAATGACACATGAAAACAGTAAACTTAACATGATTATAATAAATATAATTCTAAGAAAGCAATGTTTGATGCATTTCCATTTAAATGTACTTAAAAACATTTTTTTAACTTCAGAACAAGTTCTTACATTTAACAGCAATTAAATATTTTGCAGCTTTATTGTTTATTTTCCTAATAAACTCACATATTTCAATATTATTTTATTCAGCAATAAATAATTATCCAAATTACATGAATTATATGAAATTCACAAAACTACAGAAGTCAATCCATGAAAAACATATTACTTGCCAGAATTCTGAATGCATTCAAAAACTTTCAAAGGAAATGGATAGTTTTTTTTATCACACTTATTTCATACAACAGTGTCACAGCTTTTTAAATGTTTATAAATACATGTTTACTTTTTAACATTTTATTGAAACTGTTTTGCAAGAAATGTAATAATATTTTTTATAAAACTCAAAAAATCTGAATTCTAAAAACATGCTTTGCTTATTGCATATGTAATAATGCTATTAAACAAGTTATTTTCTATAGCACAACTACATAATTGTTACCAAAATATGATAATTAATCTCTTAATATTGCAGTTAAAAAAATTATGCTTTATTAAAGCCTTCATAAAAAGGTAATATAATTAGATATTTAAAAGTTAACTATTTTACCAAGTACAGTTATTAGATAAGTTTGAAGCAGGAGAACGTGAAAAATATACAGTGCCCTCAGTGAGACTGGAACCCTGGACATCTTGAATATGTGTTAAGTATGCTTCCAATTAGACCATGAAGGCATGTGAAAAGGAGGCAAAAATACCTTATATACTCCCTATTTTAAAAGGCAACTGGGGATTAGGAGACCCAATCGCCAAATCCTGGTGTTGACGAATTATCATCCACCACCTTTTCGGTTGGGTGCTGCCTGTAAAGTCATTAGGTTATTTTGAAGCAGGAGATGTGAAAAATGTACAATAACCTCACCAGGAGTCGAAAGCTCGACCTCTCTAATATGCTTCCAATTACACCATGAAGGCATGCAGAAAGGAGTGAAAAAATACCTTATAACCAAAATAACTGATGCTCTTAAAGATGCTGAATGACTGGTAATTTAAAGAGCAAATAAATTATTAACATTTTGAGAGCTGCCAAAATCAGCAACCATTATTTTCCTACAGTATACAACATTCCACTACACTGGTGTCCAAATTTACAGTAAAAATTACAAATTCCATACATTCTCCAATTAATGCATGCTTTCAGTGATGTAATGATTGATTTTAGTGGAGACAGCATTTACAAGTTAATCAAAGAAAAAAAAAAAAAAAAAATACTTTAAGAAAAAGACATTTTTATTACTTGTACATTTATAGTGGTAATATTTACAAAACTGAACCACATGGGAGGTGATTGCTTTAAATCCAATAAAACCTGATAAAAAATGATCCTTGCTAGCAATGCATGCTAGGTATAAATGCAGTCTTTTTGGCACCTTTCACCTGAGAGTTGCAGATATATATTCAGTCATTGTTTTGCTTGAGCAAAACTGCTGAGATATTCTAAGAAATGGTAGAGGCACCCATAATAAGGAACATAATAAATGGTGATGTGTGATAGATAATTTGGTGAATGTTTTCCATTTACCATTGCTATGACAATACTATAAACAATGTGGATTAATCAGCCAACACATGTTAATAAGATGAAAATTCTCTTTTGCTAATGTCTGCACAAAACATCCAAAAGTTTTTTTCAAGGGGTATCCTTTTTCCAATAAGTCTGTACTTACTCTTTCAACTACAGAAAGATTCCTCTTCACTCCTCTGGCAATATTAGTGAAAGAAACATTTGAGTTCTTTTATACCAATAAATGCTATATCAAAATCACTGATCCGATAATACAATTAACTCAATAACACAAAAGGATCCTTACTCACAGTTGATAACCTCACTGGATTCAATAAAAGATTCGTAAAATGTTGGAATCTATAGACCAATGAGTCTGAAGTGATCCACACTTATCAGGATATCAGTGAGTCTGCATTTTTCCAGATATTGGAACATAAAATCAAGTAAGGTGGTGCAAAAAAGAACTCAATGCTTATTTGTTTGCTTTGTTAAACATGTCTTTCACAGTGTATGTTGTTTCAGTTCCCCCCCCCTTTTTAAAGTTCAAACGGACTTTGTCCCAGAAGGACTATTATTTTCGTTTTGCGTCAGAAGCATTAAATGTCGGTTCACTTTTCAAACTGTTGGCACGAAATATTGCAGACCTGTATTATATTTAAATATATTAAATTATGAAGAATGTGCATAAATGTATGTATGTTTCTCGCATTGTGATAAAATGACGGTACCCACAGCCATTGAATTTTGAATGATGTAATCCTGCTACGAATATGGGCATCTAGAAACCCAAATTTGGAATTTGATTATCAATTTCATATTTTGTAAAACTTTAACAAATTTTTGATTAACAAACTCAAGGATTTCAAAGTGAGCAATGGCAACATTGTACAGAAAAAACATTTTTTATCTCCAGTGTGTGAGACTGTGTATAGGAAATTCTAAAGATATGCTCAGTTTAAAATTATTTTGCGGTATCGTTCTTTAACTGAATTTTATGGTTTAAGTGCGAAAAACATGACATTCAATAAATAAAGGTAACACACAAAATGTTTAAAAGTCTCTTTAGATATAATTTAAAATCTAAAACATTCATGTTTTCTTTTTTTGTACAAATACTTTCTCTTTAATTCCATAGATACAGATAATTTCTTGTTGAGTTACACAGTTCCATTCTTCAGGTCCTGTAATTGCTGTTCGAGAATTCCCATTAAATTTTCAATTAAAAAAAAAAAAAAGAAGAAGAAGAAGAAGCAAAATTTTCTGAATTTAGAACCATACTACAGATTTTGTCATCTGTTAGTTGACTGACAATTGGCACATTGTCATCGCATGAAAAAACACCTGTTAGGTCATCTTTATTTACTACCACTCATTCACACTACTCTACAAATTCCGTTAACCGGAAAATTTTGTCCTCGTTTTTTTTTTGGGGGGGGGGGGGGGGA
>KK121206.1:184572-204964 GCA_000611955.2 Stegodyphus mimosarum
GGGGGGGGGGGGTGATATCTGAAAATCTTGAAATTAGTTGGAATTAGTTGAATTGTTAGTTGACTGATGATTCCAGCAGCCATTGCAATGAAAAATTTCTATTATATTTTCATTTATTACCACTTCTCAAATTCCATTAACCGGGCAATTTTGCATTTTGTTTGCAACATCTAAAAACCAACTAAAGCCATGCTGCTGTTCCAGTAAATTTTTTCTTCCTTTTATCACACGCTAATGAAGGTAATCATAAGTATATTAGTTTAGTTACACTTATTTTGTGCACAAGCTCAAAGTTTACTTCAGTCCTGAATAAATAAACTCACACACATACTTAAGGTTTATCCAGGGCCAGCATCAGATATTTTGTGGCCCAGTGCAGTCTCTGTGGGTCCTGAATTCTGTTTTAAGTTCCTATCTAAATTCTAAAGATTCTGGCATTGCTTAATTTTGTTGCTTGGCACTTCTCTGAATTCTAAAACTTTGATCTCTTATGGATCCACTAGCTCTGGTACCAGTTCTGGGCTTGCCTGAATAACAAATCAGTTGTTCTCAATTCAAACAGCCCTACATGTAATCTTTTGACTTACGAGTATTATTACAAAAATCTATTTTTTGCATACAGAAAGAAATTTGTAAAATTTCTTTTCCTCAACACTTGGCACTACAGTTAGCTAAAGTCTGTAACCCCGCCCAAGTGTAATGTTAACATAAAAGGTTACCACAGCCTTATTTTTTACACATCAATACATGAAACATATCAGTCATTTCTGAAGCTGCCATGCGTTGAAAAATATGTGGTGATGACAGCACAAAATTATAAATAATGATTCCTCACCTTGGCATCAAGGATATAAATTATTCAGTAGATGTAAAATCAACAATGCTTATAGCCAAATTATTGATCATACAAATTTATGCTAATAAATTATTGTTTCTTTAGTATAGAAGTATTTTATTTAATGCCAAAGTGAGGATTTGACAGATGAGGATTTTTATTACACTGGAATTATTTTTTGATACCACATCACCCCCCTTTTTTTTATCTTGGTACAAAATTTTAACAGACACTAGAATTACTTTTTTCAAATGAGAATTTGCCTGAGTAATTGCCAAATGAGTATTCTGTTTATTTTTCAAAAATTTTGTATTACTTAGTTCATATTTATGCTGGTACAAAACTAGAATGATTCTCAGAATTTCTGAGCAATAACACACTTTTTCACATTGAAAAATTCATTTCAAATTATAATGCATCTTAATTAGGCAAGTGATGTATATAAAGAAATACCTCCCTCCCTCTTAAATTTTTCTTATTTTACATTAGAAGTGTCTCAATGGTCTAGCATATATTAAGGTTAAAAAAAAAAAAGTGGCATTCTCCTCAGCATTCTGTGAAGAAATTGATACAACAATCACAACACAAAATCTACTCAGTAAGCAGACATACTATATGCAAAGTTTCTTAATTTATCCACAAATGTGGCAAAAAATTTAACAATTAAAGAAAATCACAAAAAGAATAAATTACTTTTTTCTTATATGTATCCAAGTATGTGATGCCACCCAAATAAGAACAGTAAACAGTAATCCACTTCCAACAGCAGACACCAACATAAATGCAGTACCCTCACTAAAAATTCAAGGGGAAAAAAAAAAATACATTCACATAAACAATCACATAGTCATATTTTTTAAAACAATAACTTTCTACCATTTACTTTTTTAAAATATCACGAATTTTCCATATAAATGTATCACAAACTAAGTAAACTTAGGTCATAATGAGGATTCTAGAAAACTAAAGTTACTTCCAGAGAGCTTTTCAAGCTGTCAATATGTCATATTAAATTAATACAAAACATACTAACATTAAAAGTTTCCAAAAATTCATATCACAACTGAAGTGAGTGATATTTTTAAACGTAAATATATTTAATGCATTTTTAAAACATATTTATAAAGCTTGCTTCTTAACTAAGAATTTGTAAACTAAAGATAATGACTGTCAGGGTAACATCTCTCTTTCTTTTTATTTTTTATTTTCCCCCCAGTTACAGCTATATGATTTAATCAGGGCAGATGTTCTCTCCGGCCTTATACAGTTTTCATCCAGCTGCCGAGACATTTCTAGCACTTTCTGCATCTCGAAATTACTGGAAGGCGTATGAGAACCAAATTCAGTCACAGTTACAGAAAAATATCAATTACAATTATTGAATTATATACCTATTATGGTGATACAGGGACTGGACCAAAATTTCACCAAGTTTGGTGACTTTTGTAGATTTTTCGCCAAATTTGGGGACAAAATGCTAGCTTGGCAATATCTTGCTAAATTAGCAAGGCAGGCATTTACTCAACGTCAAATAGACTCCCCCCTGCATTCTTACTTTTCCAGTAAGTTTTGCTCCTTTGGATTTTCATGTTACATTATACACAAGAAATACAGCAATTTCACATATAGATTTAACTAAAATTATCTATATATAAAATTCGTAACAGTGACTGTCAAGTTAGCATCTTTTTACCTTTTTTTTTTTAAACAGTTACAGCTTTATGATTAGAAAAACACTAAATAAAATTAAATTTATTAATCTATATTAGGAAATTTTAAGTCTTCAGATAACTGAGTTTAACTGAATTTTTTTAACACCCTTCTCATGCAGTTTAATTAAACTAAATGTATCGCAAAATATGTAAACTTAGATCATAATGAAGATTTAAGCGAATTAAAGTTATTTCCAGACAGCTTTCTAAGCTGTCATTTTAAAACATATGCAGTTACTGCATTGCACACACTTTATTAAAATATACGATCCACATATAGATATACACCAGAGCCATTACATTATGACCATCCATCATCTATAACAACAGGCCCGCACATGAACAAAACCACTGTGCGTGTGTGGCTGATGTTGGGAGTATATAAAGTGCCTACGCATTGTCCTTCCCAGACACAGCGCAATTAGCAACATACTGGGAAAAGCAGCTAATTTATCAGATTTCAATAAAGGTCAAATTGTAACGGCCTGGCGACTGGGAACATCAATATCAGAAACGGTGCATTTAGTGGGCTGTTCACATGCAGCTGTTCTGAGCACATATCGAAAGTGGTATATGGAGTATGGATGGTGTAACAACAAGTTGCCAGCCAGCAGTGTGTTGTCAATGGTACATTGATTCCAGAGGCGAGCGGAGATTGCTATGCATTGTTTGCCATAACCCAAGAGTTACAACAGCCGATATCACCACCTGCTACAACAGTGGCAACCCAAACAGTGTTTCTCAACACATTCTGCAGCATACATTGCTACATATGGGCTCATGCAGCACGTCCCTGCACAAACAGCAAGTCATCGCCAGCTGTTTCTGCAATGGACCAAGAAACATCGGTATTGGACATTAGAAGAATGGAAGAAAATTGCTTGTCCGACGAATTACATGTTTTGGTCCATCACACGTGACGGGCATGTGCTAACATGCCGATTCCCAAACGAAACCCTAGCTCCCAGATGCTCAGTTCGACGGAGAGAAGCCGGTGGCCTGGGGTATTATGGTGTAAGCAATGTTTTCACGGGGCACATTAGGACCCATAATCCCCATAAAACAATCTTTGACACATGTGCGCTACGTGAACATCACTGTAGACCAGGCTCACCCATTCATGACAACAGTATTTCCGGCGGGGGATGGTGTTTACCAACAGGATAATGCACCACGTCATAAGGGTCGATCGTCAGAGAGTGGTTCGAGGGACATTCCAGTGACTTTCAAATCATGGCTTGGCCTCCAAATTCACCTGATATTAACCCAATAGAGCATTTGTGGTCTCACCTGGAAAACTAAATCTGTGTTGGCATGCTACCCCCTCGTAATACGCAAAGAATTACAGGATCAGTTGATGAGCATTTGGTACCAGATACCTCAGACAATGTATCAGTTACCTTGTGGAATTAATGCCCCGCCAAGAGCTGGCAGTTTTGAGGGCTAAAGGTGGTCCTATATGTTATTAACAGAGTGCTTATAATGTACTGACCCTTCGGTGTATATAGAAAGTGGGAATGACATGATCTTTATCAAAATGAATATTAGAACCATTATTTTAACAATACTTAGGAGAGTTTTTCATTGGTGCATTGCTGATCACACAAATAAAAAACCAATTACATATTCACCTTCAGCATTAAAAATTTAATCAATACTTTTCAATTAGAAATATGTATCTAAATTTGATAAGAAAATACTGATCTAGAGAAACAAACATAAAAAATAAGTTGCTTTGAAAGAAGTTCTAAGGAAGAAGTGCTTCATATTTTTTAAATACTTATTATATACATTATTTTACGTATGAATTACGTGGACATGAAATTATGAAAATGTTCAAAGAGCTAATTTGCTCTGCTACTTAATAGAAACAAAAATGAGCTGTGAGGAATCTTAAAGTGCAATATAAAAATCTGTGCCATAACCATATCTTGCAAACATGCTACACTTTTATCAGCACATAACATTCAGTATACTTTGAATGTGAAAAGTTTACTACAAAATTACTCTCAGAAATTTTTATTTGAATATATCAGATATTCATTTAGGATACTCAATTTTTTTTCCCCCCAGAAATACCAAAATTACTCTCAATTATTATTCTTTAAAGATGAAAAATAATAAAAAAGCTGTTGTCAACAAACGTTAGCTAGCTAAACATTTAAGTATGCTAGTCTGATATCGTATGCTAATCTGATAAAAGAACAAAATATACACAGCACAGAATATTTCTTCTCCAATATGACAAGCAATAAAAAACTTGTTTATAGCAGAGATAGAAATATCTATCTATGCTGTTAATTCTGAATAAGACGCCTCAAAGAAATTTCTAATACAATTGACTAAAATAACTCTTCAGATTTCGTACTAATTCAGACAGCTAAAAACATCTACAAGAAAATTAATATTTACAAAGAACAATCCTTAAAATAAAATTTTGATTTCTTTTGTAAAAAAAAAAAAAAAAAAAAAAAAAAATAAATAAATAAATAAATTTTAGACATAATAATAATATTAAGATAACAAAACAGGTAAAATGTAAGTGTTAGCATTTCGAACTCACAGTGTATCGGTGCAAGCTGATTCCAAAGCAGTCCTGTACTCTCCATTGACATAATCACATTTTAGAACATTTATGATACCATCCAACAGTGTCCCAGTCTGATTGATGTGCTCATTTAAATGATTCAGAGTTTCTTCAATCTGAAAACATTCATCATAATAAAAAACACATAACAAAATATTTGCATTGGAGTATCTGATATACAACAAAATTAAGGGGGGAACTTAAGAAATTTTATATTTGTAATAAAGTGTCACCATGCCATTTTGAATAACTTTTATTATCTGTAAATAAGGACCACAGAGAACTATCTTGATAAGAGATAGCAATAGGTTCAAATGATGTAAAATCTGGTACATAAAATGTTAAAACAACAAAAATCTGCTTCTGACCAAAGCCCAAGTTCCTTTGCTCAAAGTGTGTGCTAAATGACTAAAAGACCACGGTGTGCAAAATGACCGATATTGTACCAAATGACTGAAAGATATTTTAATTCTGTTTGCTCAAAAACTTCACCATCCCATATGAATTTATTCAATACAGAGTACACTAATGACTTCTAATGGTAAAATTCAATAAATGCCTGCTGAATGTGACATGACTTTTCTTTAAATTTTCTAAACATAGAAGTATTTTACAATGAATGCACTGAAACACTGCATTACTATGTTTTTTCTCAATTGCCACTAGTCTCAATTGCCAATTGTTTTTTCATGCCTATAAACAAATTATGTATACCAATCGTAATTTATTAAACTTATTTTTAATCATACTGTGTCTCTAGCATCAAAATAAAAGTACATAACATGCTTAAGCAAGACTAAATATGATACTGACATCATTTGATGTAAAGGCACTGAAACCACTAAAAGCATATATTATCAATAATGCAATATATATTTTATTTTAAATGACAATATGCAGTTGCTGAAAAAAATCTAATCCTGACAATCAAATAAATATCTCATATGTCATAAAATTATTCCTGACATTAATGCCAATGCAGACTCAAAAACCAAAATTTAAATGGAGACATAAGAGAAAAGTTCATATAGAATATAAATAACAGTTTTAAGCTATACTTCATTTACGTATGTTCTATATTTTAACTATGTTTTGATTAATAGATTATTACACTTATTCATACTTCTAGCTCAAAGTTTCATGTTCGAATTTCGAGCTAAAATTACACTATACTCTTACTTTCATATTAATCTTTGTCAACTGTTGAATTAAAAAATTCTATATGAAATCTCAGCTGACAGTTAGATAAATAAAAATATACAAATCAGCTCAGAAGTATAGCTACATATATATGTAAATGAAAAACACGTATAAGATTTTTTATATCTAAATATCAGAATTCGAAAGCACCCAATTAAGTGGAGTTTCCAAGTTATTTAATATCCAAAATACAGAAGTTCTCTAGCTTTTAATTTCTACGTGAATTACATGAGATAGAGTCCCTTTTTTAAAATTATTATTATTATTAAGTTTGCATTCAGATGTTTTAGTTATCTTTTAAAAATGTTAGTTTATAAAAATCTTGCTGATTTATAAAATGTACACTTTTAAACAACATAATACAGCATAATGTCTGAGATCTGGACGTCCAATATCTGGAATGATCTAAAATCCAGACCTCAAAGCCACCAACAATTATTTTTTTTTAAATGCTTTACACATGCACATTTGATTTCCCCCCCTCCATAATAAAACATGTGGTGAGTTCCAATTCTTAATTTCACTTCTGCATTAAATAAAGTATCTCATTATTGAAGAAACAATCATTTTAGCATAAATTTGAGTGATCAATAATTTGGCTTCATAGCTGCGCATCTGCTTGGCATACATCTCAAACCGAAACATTCTACATAGAAACATTGTTAATTTTACACCTACTAATATTTTATATCCCTGATGCCAACCTGTCTAATCATTATTTATTATATTTGGCTTTCATCACCACATGTTTATCCAACACAGGACAACTTGAGTCCTGTGTTGGATAAACATGTAGTGCAGCGATGCCTAAACATTTTTTTTTTTTTTTTTAATATTAGTAATTGAATAACAAAGAGCATGATAGCATTCTCTGTTGACATTACACTTGGCAATGATAACAGATTTAAGTTAAATGCGCTAAGTAATGCTTGACAAGGAAATTTTAACAAAATTCTCTTTCCATATGATAAAATAGATTTTGTTAATGATACTCACAGGCCAAAAGATTATATTTAGTGCTATATGAATGAAGAATAACTGATTTGTTATTCACATAAATGCAGCACCGTCATCAAAGCTCGCATGGTCACAGACAAAATTTTTGGAATTTAGACAAGCACTGAGCAACAATAGCGAAATCTGTAGCACGCTTCTAGATCCAGAAAATGCTACTACCAATAGCGAAGAAAGTGACAGAGAGGTTATTAAAAATGAAAAAATTTCAATTGCCAAGTTAGTCAGAATTCTTGCAGCAATTACAGAACTTGAACAATGGAACTTTATGCTTGAACAAGAAATTATGTGTCTACATTTAAGATGATTATTTACATTATTATTATATACATTATTCATTGAAATGTCTACATTTACATTTCAAGAGAAAGTTTAGGCATAAAAAACGAAGCAACTTAAAACACTTACAATGAAAGAAATGTTTAATAAAGTAAACAAATAAATATCAAGGATTTTTTTTTCATTATTTTGTGTGTAAATTGATACCCTTTAGATCATAAATGCTTCATTATTTCATAAATCACGACTTTACAATTTCTATATACCATTTTACTAGATTTAAACTGATGATCTAATGTCTGGAAAAATCCCAAATCCGGAATCGCCGAAGTCCCGACAAGTCTGGATTTCGGACTTTGTACTGTATTATGCATTTTCAAAGGACTTACTACTTCAATCTTGTCATGTAATACCAACAACGCCACTTCAGTTATTTGCTTTAAGGTATCTTTCACATTTTTCAAAGAATTGGTACCTTCAGATATTGCCTAAATAAACAAATGTTTATTAAAAAATTTTTAATAAATAAAAAAAATGAATCTGGTTATTAATTAACAAGTACTTTATTAATGAATGCAAAAATAATAAGTAATTACTTTATTAAATGGATCTTGAATCTTCTCATCACAATGGATGTAGTAAGTCAAAACACCTAATGAAAGAAAGAAAAAATATTAAAAAATTAAAAAAATAATTCAAAGAATAATGAATTCGAAGGCATGCTAATTTTTTGCATAAGAATTATAAAAACAAATTATGAATAAATACAAACACTGATATCAATAGCAAGAATAATATTTTGGTTTATGATATCAAAAATATTCAAATAAAAATCTTCATGCATTGAATTTATTGCTTGAGGGATTATATTACAATATTTCAACCATTATTTTAAAAGAAATTTCTTATATAATTCATTTATCATCATCTTTCTATTATCATTTTATGTTATTGCTATCAATGATGGCATAAAATGACAACAAAAAGCTAACAATAGATGAACAAGAGTTGTCTTGATAAGAGGAATACCAATAATAGCACATATCAAATAAATACCAGACAAATATCAGAACAAAATAGCTATTAATTTTTTTTTCATAATTAACGCGGAAAAAATGAGATGTCAAGTCACATTAGTGGGACCATCTCCTATATTCAACAAGTGCCTAACGTCATTGACTGAATAACCAATACCATTATGCATGTATCAGCAGCAGAATTGGTGGTTATATAAAGTGTAATTTGTAGACATTTGGCAAACCTTTCAAAGTATGGCTGTTAACAGGTTCACCATGGGGGGCATGTCATATGTGCATCAGCAGCAAACATTATCTCACACCGGGATGTGTTATATTTGAATCACCACTTAACTCACTCTATGGCCCGGTGTACCACATTTGACTTCTCAGATAGAACATTAATTAGTATTTTTTGTTGCCCCTAGATGTAGATGTATGTCTGTTATGGTGAAATATATCGAAAGTTAAGTATGTCTACCTTCATTCCTGAGCAATGTTTTTTATTTTTGGTATTTTGTTTGGGCATAAGTCAGATTCATAGGTGTTGAGCAATGTAATGGCTCTTTAACTGGTCATTTGATGTAAACAAATGAATGTGTTCTGGATAACTTGAAGTACTTTTTATTTTAATTTTTGCGATAAAGTGGGGTAGATGTTCTATGTTCTATCCTTGGAGATTTTTTTTTATTACTCTTAGATTTTTTTGGGCATTGAGATGAATATTTTGTATGGTCATGGAAACCTATTTTTTTAATGGCAAACGAAAGCAGTTATCTGGTCTATCTGTCTGGTGGTAGAAGAATATATACAAATGCTAATTCATGGGTGCTGAGCAATGTAATAGCTCGCTCAGCGAAACTTTTTTTCTAAATAGAAAAACGAAAGCACTATCTGACCCTAGAAGAATATACACAAATGTAAATGAGTTTTTTTTTTCTGTTCCAATGAGAGTGATGATATTTATGTGGATTTAGACAGTGATAGTGATTCTAATACAGATGTAGTATCAGATACAGCATGCGTGCCTCAGCAGACTTTGTGTACACTCATGTTTCAAAGAATATCATACTCTTTTTTGAAATATTCATAGACTCCAACCTTCAGCAAACCTTGTCAGTAGTCAACGCGCGAACAACATTTTTACAACTTTGAAAATGTGCACGTAATGCATGTTGTAATTAACCATTCATTAATTTTTAATCAATAATTAATTGTAATCAATTTTATTACATTTAAAATCCATATACATATAAAACTGAATAATTAAAAATATACCTTTTAAATTATATGCACATTTAATTAGAAATTTTCTTTTAACTCCTCAAGCATTCACTAATAAAAAGTATTTCAAATCACTACTAATCATAGAAAAAATCAGAAGCTATAAATCATATCTTTATTCTGGATATGATTTCCACAGGGAAATAAAATTTAAATAACCAAGAATAATACATATAAGTATTAAACAAAATACGTATAATTTACAAATGCAAAGATTTATATGTAGCATGCTTAGCAAGTTCTGATTTTGAGAATTTTTTTTAATAACACAGTTCTTCATTTGCCTGCATATTTATTTTTTCAATCAAAACTGCTTCAAGAGTTTTAAGATCTAAATTTCGTCAAAATTCCTTCTGATTTTTTTTTAATAATAGAAAAAATTCTTTCGCAAGCTGCATTTGAATGAGGTATTATTAAGACAGCAAGCATTACAGAAGGCAACACTTTGTATTTAATACAACCATTCATATTTTTTAATTTGGCAATTTCTCCCCATGCTATATCAATATGCAAATCTACAATTTCTTTCAAATCATCTACTTAATACATGGAAAATTCAATTTCCACTTGATTAAAACATTTTTCATCAATAATGGATGGAAAAGTATTCATCAAGTAAAGAAGAGATGAAAATGAGACTTCAGTTCTCAAGTTGATGTCAGCAACTTCAGCATGTTTTAGAAATGGATCACTTAGTAGAAATTTATCAATTATATATGAACATGCAGTTACAAAAAAAGCTCGCACAGAATTGAAAAATGATTTCACTTCACTTTCATTCAACTTGGCATTTTTTAAATATAGTCTTGTTTCCGCAACAATCACTAAATTTTCATTTTCTTTTTGTTTACTATACTTCTGAAATGGAATAGACGTTAGAGTAACATCTTCATTTTCTTTAGAAATTACTGATGGCTTTACGAATCTAACAAATAAATTCATTAAAAGTTCAAAAAGTTCTCTTCTCAATTAATGTATATAAGGAGCTTGTTGTTGCAAATTAATATTAACTGTTATAAACAAAGGCAAAGTATTTTTCAAAAATAACAAGTACAATTTGGTGGTAGGTGACTGTAATATTTTTTTAATGTTTTACAATTTCTTTCCTTAATTCTCACTGCTGTCTGGTTGATCTCCAAAAAAATTTATCACAGAATCCCACTGTTCCAAAATCCTTGTTATAGATTCTAAAAGAGACAACCATCTCGTACTGCAATATTTCAAAATTTTATGAGATTTTGCATTCTGTCCCAAAATTTGTTGAGCAACTTTGAAGCTATGCTTCCGTTTCGAACTTTTCTATAAGTAAAAATATATATCTATTATTACATTTCAATTTCTGAACCAATTAATTATTCAGTAGCCTTTTTTGCAGCTATATGCAAGAGGTGGCATGGACAACCTCGGGTGATTATACTTGGTTGATGCATTTTGATAAATGATGCTACACCTTTAAACTTTCCAATCATATTACTAGCATTATCTGAAGAAAATGATAAGCAATTTTTCCATTCTAAACCTTTGTTTTTAAAGTTTTCATTTATACAATTAAAAATACCTTCTCCTGTATTCTAAAATAGAAATCAATGACGCAATTATCACTCCCTTTTCTTTACTGTAATATGTTAAAACCAATGGGTACAGCTTGTTATCATTGTTATCATTACTTCCATCAGTACTTAGAGAAAATGATGTACTGCACACTGATTTTATAATATCAGCCACAGTACTTTCTGCAAGCGTTTTCACAATAGCAGCAGTTTTGGTATGACCACAGCTAAATTTTTTTGCTATGGCAGAATCCAGAAACATTGCTTTGAAAAGCTCTTTGGAATGATTCGAAACAGAAAGCGGTAGATTATGCTCAATTAAAAAACGAACAAAATAGCATTCGGCTTTTATAGGATCTGTTTCATCATCTTTTATTAAAAAATTTGTTATTTCTTAAGATTTTACGGTGCCAAGTTCTAGATGCTTTTGAGAAAACACATGCCGTTTACAGTCATCTTTTCCGCCATGAGCAATTGAGAAATCTTTGTTGCATACACTGCAGTGTTCGTGATTCACAGAAATTTCGGACGCTTTAATGCATGGAAATTCTGAAGAATATGAATCTTTAAACTTCTGCTTTGATAATTTTGGCTTCTTCGTGCGCAGTAGCATTATTAACAAAAACTTTCCACCTGAATCACAGTTCACAAGACACACGCTAAGCTCTCGCCGTAAACTACACAATGGAGCCGAATGCAGCCTAAACACGCATCAGCGAGGAACCTGGGAGACAGACAAGTAGACAGATGTTTGGGGGGAACTATTGAGTTATAAGTTGTTAACGGTTGGAGTTACTGATCTACGACTGGCTAATTCTTCAAAACCAGGAACGCACTAAACACGTGATATATGATAACACGAGTATTCAGCCAATCATCGGATGAATTAGTTCCGCTTTGCATACTTGTTCTCCTGCTCTTGTTTCTGTAAAATCCATAGTTTTTTCCATACTTTTCGTAGCTCGTAGTTTTTCATGAATTTCCGTAGAAACTATGGAGAATCCGTAGTAGTTGGAGTCTATGAATATTGCTTCCTTTTCGTTGTTTGCATGTTGAATTTTTATGAAAGACAGTTTTAATAATTTTTAATTTTAATTGTGTGTTGTGTTAAATAAAATCTGTGATTTTTTAGATATTTTCCCACATATATTTATTTGTGGGATAAGGGGGAAATTATTCCAAAATGAGTATTTTATAAAATTTTTAAGGTAAATATTATAATAAGGGTTTAAAATCAATTCTGACAACTGCCTGAATGTTCTTCTCATAATGTACCAAAAACTGCAACAATTGGGTGACAAATTTCTTTCCAAAGTTAGGCTTAGCAGTGTGAATTGTCCGTCCCCACAAGAAAATGCATCCGGTTAACAAGCTGTCCCAAGAGAATGCTTCAGTAACAAAGGTGCCTGCCATGAATGGGTTAAGAACAGAGTGATTTATTAGACTTACAAAAAAGGGTTGATTACTGGCTTTTGAGCCAAGACTGACAGCATTTCAGAAACTGTGCACTTTCTGGATTGTTTGCACGCTGCTGTAGTGAATGGCAAAATGGCACTATACAAAATATAGAAACTGCAGAGCACCACAAACCAGTGATGAAAGACGTGAATGGCAGCTGAAGGAACTCATTCAGGCTGACTGACATGCTACAGCGGACCAATTTACTACCCAAATGAACAAGAGGATTACCACAATTGTGTGTAAAATAACAGTTTAACCAACATTACCGTGTATGGTGCTCCACAACAGATGGATACTGATAGTACTTATGCTAACTATTATTCATTGGTGGAAGAAATAAGAATTTATACGGCCTTACCATGAGTGGACCGTCATTGATTGGATAAAAGTTGCGTTCCCTAAGAAGATTTATCTGCTCTGATTCTTCTGAAGCATATGGTAAAAATCAATGGACAAAAAATCCCTCAACCATTTCTAGACCAAAACATCAAGCTGGTAGGGGCAACATTATAGTCTGAGGAAAGTTTTTACAACATTCTCGGGTCTATTCATGATTATGACTGGGCCTATGTATAGCAATATATATGCACCGATCCTTGCAGAATTTTCTCCCTGGGAATAATGGCACCAAATTTCTTAAAATCTAAACCCAATCAAGAATCTATGGAACTTCTTCTATCAAGCTGTTCTCTCTATGAACACTCTGCTACACACCCTCCAACAGCTATCAACTGCACTGCAGTCAACATGGTTCCATATCCTTTTGAATACTTTCCAACACCTCAATGAGTCTCTTTCACCCTGTCTAGCCACTATCTAAGCTGCACATGACAAATATTCTGGATGTTAACAAGTAGTCATGTTAACCTGAGTTGACTATGTATTGGAATCAAACACCAAAAATAATCAATAGGCTGCATGCAAAAAAAGCAACTTTGAGAAAACAAATGAAAAAGAGCATGTCATAAAGGCTATAGCAATAAAAAGCGTATTAGCATATGTTTATATACTCTTCTCTCTTTCTTGACGCTCTGCTTTTCAAGAGGCCAGATAACATTTTCTACTGAATGATTCCTTAAAAGAGGCATTTTACAAAATAGGACTTATTGCAACAACATGCAGCTTGTAATTTTACCTTAATACATACAAACTACACTATAAAATCTGTGAATAGATTCATATTAAAGCTGACGAGAGAAAATGTAAATATTTTTTTTTTCAACAAAAGTTCATGCTAAAATCATTATTAGATATTTTGGAAAATTCTTATTAATTGTTATTTTACCAGATTCCACAACTCCATTAGCTTGTTGATACAAGAATGGTTCTGGATCAAGGCAGAAGTCAGACCCAGCCTAAATACAAAATTTCCATAATCAATTACTTATGAAAGTAAGACAACATAATACATAAAACTATCCATTTACAAAAACAACAAAAACCAAATATGAACTTCAGAATAAACACACATCTGAAAAAATGTCAAAGAAACTGACTGGAAATAAATATATATATATATATATAGAATGTTCCAATGCAATAAAATCTCTTTTTCCAGGGTTATTTTTTTTTTAAATCAACAGTTCTGATTATCACTGACAAGAAAAAGTTTAAATAAATTATAAAAACTCACTTGTGTTTTATGTGAATACAAGTAGACAAATGGCAAAAAGTTGTTTATTTGATAGTAAATCCAATTTGTTATAACCTAAGAGCTCTAAAAGGTCCTGTCTATATTTTAGACTAGAGATTAGAGATACTTGTCTATATTTTAGAGGGATTACTATAAACGGGGCAATTATCTAGTGTGTGGTTCAAGAACTACTCTGTGACAGAAGTGACAGGTACAGGTTCAAGCAAGGTCAACACAGCTGCATCTATGCAGGCATATCAGGTATTGTTAACTCCTAAGCTTTTCCACCACAACTGGAATTCTAAGAAATACAGCCTGGAAGAGGGAAGGATATCCGAGGGTCTCCGACTCCTCTTTCCATGAACTTTTCAAGAGGATTTCAGGTCACTGAGCATTTTGAGTCCCCCTTACTGTATACACACAATGCACTTACAAACATCCATGGTGCCTCCAGAATTTGAACCTAGACCCTTCAGTACAACAGATCAGTAACTATAACAAGAAACGGAGAAGAAAGCTTCAAAGCAGGGAGAAGGGGAGATACAGAACAAGTGACCTTAAATAAGGATTACACAAAATTTAGCATTAAAATAGTAAGAAAATTTTATCCTAATTCCAAACAAACTGAAAGTACCACATATGTGAGAAACATGACACACGGCATATCATCGGTGCTAATTTGATGTTTAAAAAATGCAGGCCACAATAATAAGGTAACCTCTATACTGTCACAGGGTTCTCAACTAATAAATTTCGTACTTTAAAAAAAAAAGGAGGACGTTATTAATAAAATCAGACAATGAGAAATATATAATAAAAATAGCAATATTTCTATGCATGCTATAATTCTAGATAATTTTTGTATCATTATGGTTAGATCTATGCTATTTTTCATTTCCATTCTGAATTCAGATATTTTTATGTATTTGATTATACATATAAAAGGCTCAGAGAATTTTAAAAAACTGAGTTAAACCGTTACTACTTCCTATTTTTATTTTCTAAAACTATAGAAAAAATTGTGAAGAGGTACATGAAGCAAACTGAAACAATGTGACTAGGAAATTGCTCAGAAAAGAAACTGAATCAAGAGAGATGAGAAGCATGCCAAAGTAAAGCATGCAAATTAAGCAGGTAAAGCAAAACTTTGCGTTTGACACACATTTTAACCAAGACTCAAGAAACACAATTTGTTATTGCTTTAACTAATTGTAAGCTGAATCATATTTAAGACAGCCACACAATTTTTATTTTTAATGCAAGAACTTAATCAGGTATTGTCAAGGAAAGATATTAATAAACGAAATCATGAATCATTAAAAATATTATCTCTTGAGAGGTATACACCTCCAAAAAAAATGGGTGCACCATTCGAGCTGATGAGAGTTTGCTTTCTTTGAAGAAAATTGGCCACAGTGCTATCAAATTCATCGATGGAAACTACTAGTGTCATATAACATGCAAATACGACATATACATACAACAATTAACACACAGTACCACATATGTATGATCTGCATGCCCAGAAAAGGAAAACCAGATTATCAACAGACAGCACAGAAAATTAGTTTTTTGTGTACTTCAAATATACATATACAGTTCCCAAATTCCTTATTAATTTTAAAAACAACTAACAAATATTATCAACCTCTTTATGATATTTGAAAAGGAACACCATCACTATTTTTGGCTAAATAGTGAGTAATATATTACTGGGATTATTTGAATTATTGAATTTATTCATGCCTCTTTTTTTTTAGTTATGCTCTGTGTGAGAATAAATTTCAGTCATAAAAGTCTTTCAATGCACGATTTAACTGAAAAACAATTAGTGACCGCTTCCCATAAAATTTTTAAAAATATAATAAAAAAAATCTGAAAAATTTCAGATTTTAAATTACGTCCAAAGGCGCATTTTTTTAATGTTTCGTGTGCTACCTTTTTTTATTAAATATCACGTACTCAAACCATAAAATTCAGTTCAAAATCAATATTGCAAAATCATTTTAAAATGAACATATCTTTAGAATTTCCCGAAGTCTCGTGCGCTGGAGATAAAAAAATTTTTTTTTTCTTTTCCGTACAGTGTTGCCATTGCTCGCTTTGAAATCATTTAGTTTGTTAATCAGAAATTCGTTGAAATGTTACAAAACATAAAATCGATAATAAAGCAAATTTCAAATTCAAAATTAGGGCTTCCAGATGCCCATATTCGCAGTAGGATTACGTCATTCAAAATTCGATGGCTCTAGGTTTTATCACAATGCGAGAAACATGCATACATTTATGCAGATTTTTCATTTTTTAAAATTTAATGCAGAGTGATAACATTTAGTGGCAACAATTTGAAAAGTGAAACGGGCATTCAGAGTGAATCGACGCAAAATCGCAAAACGAAAGTAATAGTCCTTCGGGACTAAATCCCTTTGGACTAAAAATAAATAAAATAAACTTTTAAATCCTAAAATTTAAAGAACGACAACCATAGAAATATAAAATTACTGCACAAAAAACAAAAACATTCTACAATCTCTCGTTTAGATAATATTTGCAATGAAAGACCTGAAATGTTCTGAATAAAAATATGAAAAGAGAGGCTGAATAATGTTACTGAGAATTTCTCACGCATAGGTAGCATGACAAAAAAATCTCAAAAATGGGAAGAATGAGGTTAGCAATAACGACATAAAAGAAATTAAGTACACTTTTATACTGCAATATGATATGATGCAGAAAGACACAAGCTGAAACATAAAAACAAGTCTTCACAGTTTATAGGTCAATATTTCTTGAGGAATATAAAATTCTTCATAAAAAATTTTGATATAATTTGAAAAGTAACCATTTTAAGCCAAAAGTATTACTAAGGCTTCTATTACTTTCTAACATTATAAAGAAATAAGAAGTTATAAAGTATTAATTTAACAAACTTACCACACAAATGCCAACATATAAAGAGACTAATACCCAACACACAACAACAGACAATAATCCAAATACTGAAAATCTGAAATGCACAAAAAAATTAAAAATATTACTTTAAAATATTTTCCAAATTAATGACTGCTACAAAAAATACCTTTCAGATATCACAGAAGTAGAAATTAAATGCAAAATACAAACAAAGTGGTAAGTTTCATAAACATTTCAGATTTCATTTAAACACTGCATTGAAACTGAATCCCATTCTCATTTCAATCAATAGCATCTGCCCCCTATAAACTGTATTACGATATAAATTAACATATTCACCTTAAATACTCATCATGATGACTCATATCTCAAGTGTAAAGATGTATACACTATCTACATACATGACAGTGAGCATGATTTTAGTTTCACTACTGGAAAAATCTCCAGAGGGAAGGGGGGAACACTGAAGTTTTCTTTTTAATTTGGTTATATTCCCTTTCATCCAAAAAATAATAAAATTCTTAATCTTTCTGAAGTACATCATCCAAAATTAAAAATAATACTAATACAAAGAAGCACTGTTACATTATGACCACCTCATGTCCTCAAAACTGCTAGCACCCGTAGAGGCACTGACGTGATAAGATGCTTAAGGTATGTGGCACCAGGCACTTACTAACTGGTTCTGCGATTATCACACATTGAAAGGTGTGTTATGGCAGCACAAATTTGATTTTCCAGGCGGAACCGCACAAATTTGATTTTCCAGGCGGAACCACAAAAATTTGACTGGATTCAAGTCGGGTGAAGGGGGAGGACATGACTTGAAATACACCACAATGTTCCTCGAACCACTTCTTGATGATTTGGTCTGTATGACATGATACATTATCTAGTTAGTAAGTACAATCACTCACCGAAAACACTGTTGCCATGAACAGATGCATCTGGTTCGCAGTGATATTCACATAGTACCCAGACATCAAGAACATTTCTGTGGGAATGATGGATCTTAATGCATCCTGTGAAAACATTGCCAACACCATAATATTGCTACTACCACCCTGTATCTAGCTAACTTTGCATCTTCATGCCAAAGTTTCCATTCAGTGCATTCGCACTCACCTGTCTATGTGATTGACCAGAAAACATGATTCGTGGACCAAGCAACTTTCTCCATTCTTCTATGGTCCAACGCCCATGTTCCTTAGCCCACTGAAGGTGTTGCTGGTGATGATATGCCATCTACACAGGGATGTACTTTGAGCACCGGCTGCATAGGCCTACACAAAACAAGTGTATGCTTCATTGTATGTTGAGACACTGTCTAGGTCGCCACTGTTGTAGCTGCTGGTGATTTTGGTTGTTGTAACCCTTTGGTCATTTCGAACAATGCATAATAATCTTCCCTCTCCTCTCATATGAATGCACCATGGCCGACAAACTGCTAGCCAGTGACTTGTCATTTCACCATCCAAACACAAATTTCGATAAGTGTAATGGCTGCACGTAAGCTGCCCATCAAAAGCACCGTTCCTGAAATGTTCCCAGGTGTAGAGCCATAACATTCTGGATTTTATCGAAATCTAATAAAACAGAAGTTTTTCTCATTATGTCACTAAACATTCTTTACGTGAAAAAACAACATATGAGCACTTTATATACTCAAGCATCAAACATACATGCACTATGGTTGTGTCTCCAGGCGAACTCATTTCTCTAGATGAGAGGTTTCCATAATGTAATGGCTCTTCTGTATATATACTTATACAACGGAAAAACTTAAACTGAAATATTTTACTTAACATTATTCAAGTCAAGACTTCCATAAACCAATAGTAATAAGGGCTATTATATTGCTCTACTGAATTATAAGTTTTCTGATCTAATATCAGTAACAAAATTTTGTTTCATGCCTATCTTCCTCAAGATAAGTCAGGTGTTCCTAACGCAATCGATGAAAGTTTAAAGAAGTCAACAGCTGAATATGCACCAGCAACTGATAGGCATAATCAAGACACTATTGATTACCAAAATAATAACAACAATAATACACCTTATAAACTTTTTGATGCGAAACTATATCATATATTAAGGAAAAATCATATAAAATATAGGAGAAAAATTCACAAAAATTACATTGTTATTTTCAAAATCATTAGTATATTTTAATTACATAAATTTCTTACACAATAAATGCAATTTAAAAAATAAAACACAGACACACACAAACAAACAAAAAAAAAGGGGGAAGGAGAACGATACAGTTTAATCGCATAGATGAAATGGCATCGTAACATTGCATAGTTGATATATATATTGTCCAATGCCATTCAAAACAAACTGCAAAAAAGAGACATAAAACTCAATGAATCTAGAATGATTATCTTTTTTTTTTTTTTTTCTAAAAATGGTTTTTGTTCTAAAATTCATTTTTTAATAACTTAATGTGACTGTCTGTTACTGAAAAGGATTTTATTACTTCTGAAAATATACTGCTACATACAAGCCACTTGCAAAATTTAAAGATTTTAATGTTTACATCCAAAATATTGAAAATCTGATTGTGCCAGCACGGAATCACTAACTGGGATGCACTTGATAATGATACTATGATGATGCAAGAAGTGTTAAGTGCAATGAAGTGATTGTTCATGCACAAATCTTACTGAAAACACTTGGGTACACAAAGTTTTGGAATTTAAAAGTCAACCAAGAGAAATATTCCAAAATAAAAGGTTTTAATGAACCAACATTGCTAACTGTTTTGTCTTCTTATTTAATATATGCATACGTGATTATTAGCCAAATCAATATTTTTTTCTTATAGAAAACAAGAAAAAAAGTAACTATTTTTGAATAAAGAGATTTGAGAACTAAATTAAGTTTTTTTTTTTTTTTTTTTGTT
>KK121206.1:205077-246236 GCA_000611955.2 Stegodyphus mimosarum
AAAAAAAAAAAAAGATACATCTAATAAACCTTTTTTTTTTTTCAAAAACTTTTGTATTCTTAAAATTAATTGTTATAGTTAAATTATTTACATGCAATCCTGTATTATAATAATGTTGTATATCATAAAGAAAAATGTAAGGGGTTAATGAAGAAAACCAGTCTTTTAAAGGGGGAAGGAAAATGCTGGGAATCCCCAAGTTAAGACTATAGTCTGCTTTCTCTCTCCTCTGCTGTCAACTTTAATGCTGGAAATATGTGAAACTTATGCTTGAATTTATTAAACAGTAGATCCCCTCCATCCTGGAACTTGCACTGCTTTATTACAGTCATTAGGCCTCACTGCCAAACTAAAAGAGCATCAAAATTTTGAATCAAGAAACACAAATCTTATGTCTGCAAATGCAAAATTAACAAATCTTGGATAACTTATCATAATAGGAAATATAATCATAATTCTGATTTTGGGTCTGCAAAAATTATTCAAAAACCTTCTTCCCTTGGTGACTTGACTCTTCTTGAAGCTTTTCACAATAACAAAGATTTATCTTGTTTAGTTAATGATTTTAACCCAAATCCAGTCCTTCCTAACACTGTAAAAATTATATTACCTTAATTTTTCTTTTTTTTTTTTTTACTATTTTCGCAGACAGATGGCACTACTTTCGTGTTCACTTTACTGCTTATGGCATAAATACAACCGTCGCACCTGCTACTTTGCAGTCTTGCCAATTGCTTTGCTCCTGATGAATATGGACATATCCCTGTTTGCTCTCGAAATCGATTGAGTTCTTGGCTAAATCTACTGCAAACACAAGGTTGTTGCTTTGCTAATTTTATTAACAGTATCTATAAAACTCCATAATTGTGAACGAAAACATCGTCAGCATCATCAACTTTTATTTCAGATTTCCTGAACTTTATTACATGCCTACATATACACACTAATGCTACAAATGTTATAAAACTTGTTGCCACTAAAAAGTACCTAAAATGCATATAACTGTGTTAAATAATAATAATAATAAAAAATCAAACACAACATTAGAAACACATATTATTCATATTTTGTTAAACAAATTCTGTTTGCATTACTATTTTTATTAAGAAGTATATGTGTTTTTTAATCACTCAGTTTACTATAAATAATATACTA
Organism: Stegodyphus mimosarum; assembly: GCA_000611955.2. Lineage (NCBI taxonomy): Eukaryota > Metazoa > Arthropoda > Arachnida > Araneae > Eresidae > Stegodyphus > Stegodyphus mimosarum. The sequence continues at coordinate 206,233 of KK121206.1, forward strand.
TTATAATTTCAAAGACAAATACGTTGTACCACACAAAACTTCAACAACCAGCAGAAATGACAATTGCCTGATTTTAAGAAAAGCATAACATCATGTTTTTTGTTTATAAGAATGATGGATATATACAATAACTGAATCTAATACCAAGGAAAGCGAAGCAAAAAAGTAAACAACTAAAAATTTAGTTTAAATTGCATAGCAAATCTTTAAGTAGCTTTAAACAAGCATTTCTAACTGAAATAATAAAAATAAGAAATATATATTTATTATTTAGTAGTTATATTTAAAAGGCTAAAAATGAAATAAAGCTACTTACAATATCAGTAAACATCTTGAATGCTTAATTACACCCCAGATCACAGTAATGCATAAAACAATCAGAAGACATAACAGACCAATAGTGGCAGGCCATCTATGAAAAAAAAAGCATCATTGCAAAAATATAAAATTACATGCAATAGAAATAATAATGTTATGAATTAATGATTTACAAGAACTTTTTCAAACAAAAAATAATATTGATAATAATACTAATGCAACATTCATGCATTAATACAAGTTTTTCATGAGCTATTTGAGATTTTAAAGGTTAGCAAATGAATTTTTTTGCAGAATTTATTTTTCCAATTAAATTATTATTTACAATTTTTATAATGCAAACCATTACGCCATCTACTGAACATGAGTAAACACTGGAAGAAATTATAATATAAAAACCACAAAAACGATATATAAAATTATATAAATTAGATAATGATATGAAATACATCACCAATTAACATAAATATACACAGTCCAGTCACATTAATGTGACCACCACGTACTTTCCATGTCAGAATTAAATAACCAATCACAGAAGGCAGGTGGCAGCACAGTGCAGTTGAGCATATATAAAGGGTGTGTGAGGGCTTCGGAAAACATTTCAATCGTTGGCGTAATGCAGAAACGAAGCGATTTATCCGACTTCCAAAAGGGCATGATCATTGGCTTTCGGGCCAAGGGTGGAAGCATTTCCGAAACGGCTGAGTTTGTGAACTGTTCGCGTGCCGCCGTGGTAAAAGTGTACCGTGCATGGCAAAATGGGACTGTCCAAAATCAGCGACGTGGCAAATGTGGTGCACCACGGGCCATAGATGACAGAGGCGAACGACGGTTGCGGAGATGCGTTCGGGCAGATAGACGGGCTACCGTTGAGCAACTGACCACCAAAATGAACCAAGGGGCTACCAAAAGTGTCTCCCAAAGTACTATTCAGCGAACATTGCTGCGTCTGGGCCTCCGAAGCAGACGCCTGGTTCGTGCACCTATGCTGACTGCTGTTCATCGACGGCGAAGGCTAGAATTTGCACGCCAGTACAGCAGCTGGACGTCCACTGAGTGGCGACAGGTTGCGTTTTCGGATGAATCGCGTTTTATGCTCCATCGGACAGATGGACGTTGGCGTATAAGGCGTGAAACCTCTGAAAGGAACCACCCTGCAACCATTGCCGGAACGGTCCAAGCTGGAGGCGGGAGCATTATGGTCTGGGGAATGTTTTCCTGGCATTCTCTAGGTTCACTGATCATTGTGGAAGGCACAATGGATCAATACAAGTACGCATCTGTCCTTGCGGACCATGTTCACCCCTACATGCGCATTGTTTTTCCTCAGGATGATGGCATCTTCCAGCAGGACAATGCGAGGTGCCATACAGCTGCCAGTGTACGTGCGTGGTTCGAAGAGCACCAGGATGAGTTTACCCTCCTCCCCTGGCCAGCAAACTCACCTGACTTAAACCCAATCGAGCATCTGTGGGACCATCTCGATCGAGTTGTTCGCGCCATGGATCCTCAACTGCGTAATCTAGCGCAGCTGGCCACGGCATTAGAGTCGGCATGGCTCAACATCCCAGAGAACACCTTCAGGGACCTATGCGACTCTCTTCCTGCACGTCTCGCAGCAGTCCGCTCTGCGAAAGGTGGTTATTCTGGCTTTTGACAGATGGTCACATTAATGTGACTGGACTGTGTATAAAGCAATAGTAATATGGTAGACAAGAACTCCTCAAATCTGCAAATATCAAGCAAAATGTTACTGCACTTATGCAGCACAGATGTGTAATAACAGAAAGATCTCTTATTTTCATGAACAGGAATGGAAAATAGAATAGAAATTCTTTGTTATTAAATGTAAAAAACTTATTTGCAGAGTTTTAAAAATTGTTACTACAGAAATCACAGCCATTGACCTTGAAACATGAAAAAAAAGGGTTAATTTCTTGGGAGAAAAGTGGTAGTTTCCACAACGTTTTGTACACCACAGCGATGCCATTTAAAAAGAACTTTAACTGAACTTATATTCATCTTATAATGCATGATTCAGGTTTCTGAATTATTTATAATGAGATTATAATGCAAAATATAGCAATAAAATATTCTACCTTTAGTTTCATTTTGTAATTTTCTTACATTTTTATACAGTAAACCTTTGCTGAATGTGGACTTGTAGAATGCGATTTTGAGCATATGCATACTTCTTCATTAGCTCAACAGCCCAGGATGGGCCTCGGCCTTCTCCAGGCATCTCTGCTTTTGGTAATCGTTTACCAGTTTTTGTCCTTTAGAATGTTGAAGTCATTTTCAATACAATCGATCAATCTTACCAGGGGTCTACCCCAAGGTCTGGTTCCCACTGACTTTGTCAAAAAGATTTTCTTACAGTACTAATCTTTCTGCATTCTCGGCAAATGACCAACCCATTTAAATCTCTAAAGAATTTTACTACATTAGGTTGCCTATATATTTTGTATAGCCCTAAATTAGATCTTCTTCTCCATGATCCATTCATATGGACTCCACTAAGTATGTAATGCAATATCCTTCTCACAAAAATCCCCAAAGCTTCCTCATAATGTAAAGTCAGTACCCAACGTGTGTGGTACCTTAACCTAACTTTAGAATTCTGAATGTTGCATATATATTTTTTGCTTACTAGATTTAGCTTATTTTTTCTTTTCTCGGGTTACCTGATTAATTATACTTGGTTTATAATTCAGCCTAATATGTGTTTATGTATGAGATGTGTTATGAATTAAAATGAGAAAAACTTGGATATGTGAGAATCACATATTTCTTTTGTGTAACATATTATTTTTTTTTCACAGCTAAAAAGTATTCATGAACAAAGCAGTATATTGCCAACACAGTTATATAGCAACCCACAATTTATTTATATGGGAACCCAAATATGCACATTGCATATCTCTTTTGGATGATGCACATGCTGAAGCTTTCAAGCAAACGCAAGCTGCTGTGCAAATGGGGATAACAACAGCACCCCTCTGCCCCCAAAACAACTCCTCACTATTACAGATATTTCTTGCTGTTTTAGTTTTATGGATTGATTGCTCTTTTATGGCTGCTGCCTTTCACACATTAGCTTCACAAAAAATTAGCTGCCAAGAAAAAAATATTTTTAAAGTTTTTAAAAAATAAGCTTTTATTTAAAATTCATAAAATAACCAATGAACTTAAAAGAGAAAAATAAATTATTATATAGTTTAATGGGAACAACAGCTTAAAAAATCCTCTTTACAAAATTCATCTACAATTTTATAGCATGAATAATCAAACTATAAGGTACCCTTGATAAATTTATAAAGATAATAAAATGAGTTTTTTTTTTAATAAAATTGTTGTTTAGAGTAAAATTATATAGAGAGTAAAAATCCATCTATTCAGGACAATACACTTTATTTAACAAAAAAGGAATAAAAAGAGCACACAGCAAATCATATTGACCATCACACAGCATATAGTATATCATCACCTCCATACGCTTGAATGAGAGATGTGTCAGGAGAAGAGACAGCTGCACCACAATAATTAATACACATGCGCATAAGAAAAAAAATTCGCTCGCCTCTACCGAACAAAAATAAATAATGAACTAAAAGAAGAAAAATATATTATCATACAGTTTCATAGAAATAAGAGATTAAATAAAAAAAATCATCTACAATTTTATATCACAAATAATAAAAGCATGGGGTGTTCCTGATAAACTTGTAAAGCCCTTGACAATGCAATTAAATTAATAGATTTCATTACTTAGATACACATACTTCTATTATTTGTAATATAAAATTGTAGATGAATACTGTAAAGAAAATTTTCATTGTTCTGGTTAAACAACATAATAAATTATTTTTCTCCTTTCAGCTCATTACCTATTTTATGAGTTTTAATAAGACTTATTTTTTAAAACCTTTTTTTTTAAAATAGTTTTTTATTTTTATCTTTTTAGTCTTAATAAACACTTTATCAATCAAATTATTTGATTACTCGTTAAGCTTCTCAACGATGACTAATCATTCATTTACTTCCAATAATTCTGTTAATAATTCTGTAGCCTAAAAATGCAGCATATCTGCCAAAAAATCTCTTACGAATTTTATTTAAAAGACTTTTTTTCCCACTCTGTCCAATGGTGCAAAGAATAAAATTATGAGTTAATTAATTCATTAAATAACGATATATGCCAAAAAATTCCGAAAGGTTTCAAATTTTAATGACATTTGTGAAAGTTTTTTACACTTTCACTGACCTCGCAGTTTACCATTCTGCTCTGGCACTCACTCTTAAACCCTCCCCCCTTTTTTTTTTAATTAACTCTAGTTATTAAATATCAGATTCTTCACATTTATGCCACATAAAATTCGATTCAACAGCAAAATCCCAAAATATTTAAAAATAACATAGCTTTAGAATTTCCGACATAGTCTCGCATGATAAATTCCCTATAGTGCTGCTACTGCTCGCTTTTAAACAGTTTGTTATCAGAAAGTCATTCAAGTTTTAAAAAATATGAAATAAATAACTGCCAAATGGCAACAGACCCAAACGGCACGACACATTAACCATGTTTCGAGACTAATAGCTCTTCTGGGCTAAAAATCATTCTAGCGATAAATTTTTAAAAAAATCTATATGAAATTTTGGAAAAAAAGAAAAATCATGCCACTACATTGTATTATTTTCAACAATGAGTGTGCATGCAAAATTTGGACCATCAGGGAATAGTTTAAAAATCAATGCAAAGTTTTGATCACAGTGATAAACACTATAAGGAAGTTAAATAAAAGCTTATATAGCTAGTTTCTAAGAAAAAAAATCTAGAAAGTTTTATAAGTAATATTTTTCCCCTTCATTTATATTTCTTGTTTGAAAAGAGGCAAAGAGATTGTTTTTACAACCTTGAAAATTTCAAATATTTATAACAGAATCCTTTTATTCTTATAACATATTTCAAATACTTATAACAGATACCTTTTACGTCTCATAATAGAATATATTACGTACCACAATAAAATTAAGACTGACTTTTAAAACTGAAATGCAAAGAAAAGTGTATATAAACTTACCAAATAGGGGGGGAATTAAAATTACATACTAGATTTCATTACAAATAATTTCAAATGCTAATCAATTTCAAACTCTGTTATTTTTTGTAAATCATGAAATGAACTGTAAATACAAAGCTTATGCATAAAAGGGGAGAGAAAAATAGCATTTATAAAATAACAGATGATTTTTGTAGTAAGTGCAAGTAATTATTGATGGCAGTGGTATCAGACTGGTGGCCTGTGAATACATTTTAGTTATGCATTTGCTGTAAATAAGCTGCCAAAAGTTTTCACACAGATAGTTGTTGAAATAATGACTAAAACAGTAAACTTTATCCAATGAACTTTGAATCTACACAGGAAATATTTAGCATACCAACGTAAAGTAGTTATGTCAAGAAGCTGCATTAAAAGTCTTTTGATTTAATAAATGAAACCAAAATTTTCATGACCCAAAAGTAAAGAAACAAAACTACTGACAAGCTGTATACACATGGATAAAAAATTCAACCATTCTTTTTGACATTGTGGATATTTAAATATTTTTAGTGAAGAATTGGAAGGAAAGAAAGAATATATCCTTAATATGTATGATAGTATTAAACCTTTTTTAAATTAAACTGGAGTTAAGGGGAAACAATTCGAATCTAAATCTTCCATATGTTTCCTATATCTTCATTATTGTTTCAAATGGAGGGGAGGTGGGAAGCTTTTTTATGACAAGAACTTGAAAAAGAAGTATTGATTTTAATAATATATTCGTAATTACAAATTTTTCCAATAAGAATAATTGCTTTTTGCACATTTATATGTCAAATGTATTTTTTGCATCAGAAAATTAAGGATAGAGATAGATTCTAGCAACTTCTTTCTCAAGGCTCCAACCTTTATCTGAATTGAAATGTCATCATGCATTCAAGAAATATTTAAAAGGAAAGAGGACTGTCATTTTTTATTTTCATGCTTTCTCTGGAAATTTGAAAAGTTTTCATAAAATTTATTTTAAGTTATTTAATTGTTAAATCAACATATACGAATTGTTTGAAATAATGTCAGTTTAGAAATTTTACATTTAGCTGTCAACACATTTGAATGGTGAAACGTAACAAAGACAGATTTCCTACAACTACTGAAATTTAAATTTCAGAAAGAAAGTAAATACCAATTTAATTTTTTTTACTTTGTGTTATTATTGTTTATTATGTTTTTGATAAATATCTGTAATGGATTAGGCACCTATAGAAGGGGAAGACTGGGGCCCTTCAACTGTTTTCAGATTGTACATTGGACCCTCGTGGAATCCGAGTTTGAGACCACTGATTTATGGAAAGGAGAATGATATATTGACATCATAACCTTGCACTGTTTGAAATACTGGCAAAGTACCAATATTCCCCTGATTCTTACTGCAGCATATTTTAAAACAATGTGAGAAACCATCCACATTAATCATTCTTGATTTCAAAAGAAGTGATGAGTTTGTTTCAGGGTTGCTATTCAAACAGGAGAATGAAATTCCATGTCTTTTCTAGGTTTTCCATGCGTGTTTTAAGAAAATTCCAATCTATCTGTGTAATGCACTTTGGCTGTGCTAAGAGGTAAATTAATCATGGACCACTTGAAAACACAAAAATGTGCCAATTACAGACTTATATATATATATATATATATATATAAACACTCACTTCCAAAAGTTAAGCACGAAGATGTAAAATGCCAACAAATACTGCTTTGATTGACACAAAATTCGGCAGGAAAGTAGCACATATATATTTATGCATAAAACAAAATCAATAATTATATACAGAAAATGAAAACAATATTAAATGTTTGCAAGTTATCAGATAATGACATACTAGAGACTTAAACAGAATTATGTATAAAGTGAAAATAAACAGCATAAAATGAAAAAAAGAATGAAATCATAAAAATTTTGTCATCCTTTTAATTTTGTTGCTCGATGGTTCCTTAAATTCCAAAAATTTTGTCTTCCCTAAATTCTTCGTACTGTACTAGGATTAAACCAATTTTGTTTTAGACGAGAATGAGAAGGTATTTTTAATTCAACGCGCACTGCACATGTACATGTCAGTCTCTTGATTCTTGATGTTACTGGAAACCAAAGTTACTGTAAACTTGCTTTGCCTTTCTAAAAGACAAACTGATTAGAGCTGAGAAAACTGGCTCTACACCAGCTGCCTGAATGATGCTCATGCAATAAATATTTCACTAAGAAAGTGATCATTTCCAGCGTTATGCAACACTCGTTTTTTGGGAGATCACCATATAAAATAACCTGACTTTTCCAGATTTTGACTAAAATATTTAAATTCCCTGATTTTTTTCGTCAATTTTTGAATTCTCTGACATTTTCCAGTTTTCCAGGTAGCGTGGCAACCCAAGTTTCATGAATTCAATGAAATTTAGTTTACTGGTGGAAAACATTCCTTAGCCAAGTTTTACAGAAGTTACAAACCTAGAGAATCAGTGACTTATTGGGGACAGTTGCGAACAATAAGAAATATAAAAGGCTGTGAGGAAAGAACAGTAGAGCAGAACTTTATAAATGTCCAAGAAATAATACAAATTATTCACCTACATAAATACTCAGGCAAAACTTGTGGATATGATGAAAAAATTTATAGCTGGCATGTAGAAGGAAATCAGTATTAATTAGGATTAGTTCTAATGGTGCTTTCTGATTATCTACCTAAACCTAAAAAGAATTCACCATCACCAGGCTTTGTCACCATAATAAGCAATTTGCACCATTGAGAAAAAGTACTTATGTAGCAATATTATTATGTGTGCGCACAACACACGACTGCAGATTTTAGCTTTACAAATTCGATAGCCATTTTCTGGTTAGTGCTTGTTCTGATTAGTGTTTGATGAGATTGTGCTCCTCTCTCTTTTTTCCTCCCTTTTGGTTGTTGATCCAAGGAATCATTATGGGATTGCAGTTTGCCAGCTGATGACAAAGAAAGCATTCCATTTCTTCAGAAACATGGTGTTTTGTTGTACTTTGTACATAAGTGAATTTGTGCATCAATGTTGCAATTTGTACAATTCTCTGATTTCTTTTTAAGTGAAAATAGATCATTGTGTACATGGGAAAACAACAGCAAAAGCAAAGTGAAATTTGTGAAATTCTCCTTTTTTTTTAAAGTGAATATATACTATACATGGAGAAATAGCAGTATGCGATTCTGCAGTTCTCTAATATTTTTCTTAGTGTTAAAACAGATTTTTTGAGATGAGAAGAAACTGTTTTATTATGAATATTTTTACATTTTAAATTCTGTCAATTGATTGCTATTTCAGGTAATTCTTAGAAAGCTGCCATTTTTGAAAAAGACTGCTGTCTTTTGCATTTTAGGTTGGTGAAAAATTAGTTGCCAATGGCTAGCAACATTTTGGTAGAGTTGGATGGGTATTCCAGCATATTCAGAAGGTTAGGTAATATATATTTTGAACCTTTAAATACAAATAAAAATGCACAGTTAAATGAAATATATATTCAACATTAAATTCATGTAAGCTTTTTAATATAACAAAAGAATTATAACTATACAAACATAACAAAGTTGTTGAAAGCAGTATTACCAAAATACAGATGCATTGTTAAACAAAGTATCAGACAATTAAGCAAAAAAGATTTTCCTTTCAAAAAATGTCAACACCATAAAAGTACTACATTCATACTTTTATCAATTACCAATACCAAGACGCTAAAGCAATCATATAAAACATTTAATACCAAAAGCTTATATTTTAAATGGTAATTATATTGGACTCTTACCTAATAAATTCAACTTCATCAATAATGTCTGGAAATGATTGAAAATGGACAGTATCTACTTTGTGATTAATTTCACGAATTTTGTCCAAACTAGTGCTGACATTGTCTTCCATATGATGAAGGCCAGTTTCAAGAAATAGCCGAAGAGTTTCATTCTGAACAACTTTGAATAAATCATCTAGTTTTTGTAAATCTTGTTTGACATCATCACTGAGCAAAGATTCAATTTTTTTAGACTAAAAAAAAATAATAATAATAAAATAAATAAATATGAGTGATATTTAGAACATTACACAGTATAGGAGGAAAAAAATGATGCTGTGTCAGCAACCTGCATTAAAATTTCACTTTATAAAATCCAGAACGTTCATATTAAAGATATCACCCTCCCTAAAAAAGTTCTTTAGTTAAATGGGAGAAGCTGCTAAATGTATCTAAGAAGGCTTTTCTCACCAACCAACCTCTCTCTTTCATTTAAAGTACAATTTTTAATTTCCATTGCCATACCTTTTTAATTTTTATTTATAAGATTTTTTTTACTTTTATTTATATACCAGTATATTATAGTATGTATACATTCGTCAGTGTGTGTGTCCTGTTAATAATTTTATCTTTCATGTATTTTGATTTTTAATGAAATATTTTATGTAATTTATACTATGTACAATCCATAATTTTTTAAATATTTGCACTAGTTAAATTAATAAATAGCATTTCAAATGTCTGGTTTTTTTAACTGAGCTAAAAAAATCATCAGTTGTCACTTTGAAATACTTTTTTTCCATGATTTCAACACTTGCTCTAATGTATATAATATTTTATACGTATATATAATTTTAATCACTGAGGTGTCATGCTATTATTTCCTAAATTTAAACAGGCAAATTGCTTTATAAAAAATAATAAAGCGATTGTAATACTTTCTGCATTTTTTTTCTTCATAAATGGCATTATTATTATTATTATTTTTTTATTATTATTATTTACAGTTAATGGTACAGGGTTATCTCATTTTGGCAAGACACAAAACTGGTGACTTTTTATAGTTGGTAACAAAACATTTTCTGATTTTTAATTTAATAAGAAATTATCAAAAATTCACCATTCAATGAAAACACTGGGGTAGAATAAAAACTTTACAACTCACACATTGAATTCAAAATTAAAATTTGGTTGTATGCATTACCTGATTTTTCACTGATGTGATAACTTCAGAAATATTTCTTGTAGCAGATTCAATTTTTTCAATACCATTGTGAGCAGTATCATTGCCATAAAGCCCAACAGCAAGAGCTCCACTGAAAGCAAAAAAGTTGATATCTTTTTAATTCCTTCTGATTAAGGAAAACAAAACAACAAACATATTTAAAACAAATATTCCAAGAACCATTTATTGCTTTGGGGGAAAAAAAGGAAGAAAGAAAGGAGGGGGGAAAGAAAAGAAAAATATTAAAAGGTTCCACTTTGCAAAAAAAAAAAAAAAAGGCGCCACATTTTCTTTAACAGATTTACAGATGGAAATTACAGAACTCATCTAACCACTCTGTTCTTGATCTTATGAGTTGTACTTTAATACATGACTTGAACTAATGCTAAAATTAAATTCAGTGACGCAACAGCCCTAGTGGGCCATGACCTGGAGTGCCCTTTTTCTGCTTTCTTGACATTTGGGGCTCCGGAGTGCATCAGTATATGCCCTGATGTTTAGTCCCCAAGTGAACTTGGTACTCATTTTACCGACCCACTTAAGGAATGAAAGGCTGAGTCAACCTTGACAAACCCGGGAATCGGACCTCGGACCTGTGGTGCAATTGCATGACATGCTAGCCACTTCACCCCCGGGTGGTTGAACTAATATTGTTAATACTTTATTTTCTACCAAATTTCAAGATGTAACTTTAAGCACAAGTATTTAAAATAAATGACAGCTGTTATTTTATTAATTTTCATTTAAAATCCATTCTGGTTGGCTTTATAACCATAATAGGTGAGCATTTTTTTAAGGGTTGAAAATGGAACTAAAAAAACTTTTAACGGAGGCGATCACAGATAATGTCACCACCTCAGTATTTACAGATTCAATGCAACAGTAGATAAGGGTCACCAGAATGCCACTGAAGATGATTTGTCACCAAAAACATTCTTGATGATGAAAAATTTTCTCAAGAATATATGATTTGGACCACCCAGCATAGTATAGTGATTAATACTGCAGGCTCGTTAGGCTCAGGATTAAATCCCAAAGAAGGCTTGGACATGTAAATGCATGTGTCTGTGTGGAATATTAAACACTTGAAATACTGGCAAGACAAAAATGAAAAAATGGAAATGTTTGATGGCAGTGAGAGAGAGGTGGAAGACCTTAAGATCAGTTCAGTTCCGTGATATCCATCAAAACTGGGAAGAAACTTCCGTTTTCATTAATGTTAAATCAATTACCCCATGTGGTGCCTCTTTGGTAATGTTCCCTGATAAGAGACAACTAAGTTACTGATCATATCCCCCATTCCAATAATTGGATAAGCTGCAAGTGTCCGGCCATTTCAAACAATATATATGACTCAGTCTAACCAATGATCACAGACTTTTTTTCTCTCAAAGAATATATTCATACTCTTTCTCGTGTAACCACACTGTAAACTTTTCAGAAGTGAAGCCCAAACAGTTCAAAATCTTGCAGCTACTCCATCTATTTCAAAGCTGATTTTAAATATCTGAAGGTGTTTTAATGTTTGATAAGCATGGACTGCAATTTTAAAAACTGTTTTCAGATTCCAGTTTTTTGCTTACTTTGGAGCAGATGACTTGATCCCATCATCGATTAAAATTTGACAAACAATACATCAATATCTAATCCCTCATCACACTTACATCACTGTTCAATTTTATTATCACCTTGTATGGTAATTTTTATAATTTGGATCTTAATTATAAGTTCTTCTTTCTGTTAACATTCATTAGGATGCAAATCAGTTAAACACATTTAAGGCAAGGATTTTGAATGCTTTAGATAAAAACCTTTCAGAAGCAACATTTAACAGCTTACTTTCTATTGCCTAGCTCTGTCAGTTAATATTCTGGTAATAGCCATTTACTAGCCAATGTTAAATTGCACCATTACAGTTGAGCTAGCTTAGTTAAATCAAATCTGTAAATCTTAATCTCTATAATCTGTGAAGGTTAATATGTAAATTCAACTTATACTACTCACAATAGTGGAGGTTTGGTTATATGCATAAGATTAAATTCAAGTTTAATTTAAAAAAAAAAGTTTATTTAAAACTTTCACAAGACTTTTGCCGTCACTCCATTATTATTATTATTATTTTAAAGCCTTAAAAATCATGCTCGGTAAAACATCAGTTTCTTACTTCATTCTGGGCTATGGTTTGATCTGGGAACTGGAGTGTTATAATTTGGATAACTTACGAGCTGTTGCACAATTGTGCTACAACTTTGATATTGTGTTGAGCATTAATGTTCAATTCTTGTTCTGAACTTAACAACTAAGAAATTAACTTTAAGCAACCTTATTAATTATATTAAATTAATTTTACTCTTTCCTAACAATAGACACCGAAAACAATAAATAAGCTGTAAAGAAATAGAAAAAATTCAACTGAAGATCCATTATCAATAAATATATTTACAGATATTCTAACCTTAAAATTCATATATCCAATGAAAATTTCTATTTAATAAAAAAAGCGAGTTTAAACTTTTTTGAAACCCTAATATATTTTCCAACTTCCTACTGGAGAACTATAACAAATCCCAAATTTTGATAATATTCTTTCATCACAAGCAGACGTTTCAACTTTGTTACAACTTTGTTTTGTGATAGCTACAGTACATTTTTCCACAAGTCAAAATCATTCACTGCTTTTTTATAAAATAAGAGACTACCTTACAGAATCAAGAATTAAATCTGAGTCATTTAACCAAATCACTTCCTGCACATACAATTTTTTTTTAACTCTTAGGGGGTTTTTTTTACCCATTTTTCTTAATAATTATAATAAGAAATGTACAATACACTATTTCTGAACACAAAATTTTCATTATAATAAATAATTTTCTTTTCTACTGGTCATCAAAACCATGATTTAAATTATTTGATTAAAATAACTGACATTTGACTGAATTTAAAATTTGAGCCTTCTAAGGTTTCTGAATTTTACTAATTACTATGCAAATGTTGCCTTACAAACATGTCACAAGACATTCAAGATTTATTAAAGAAACTTTTTCTGGGGACTATATTCTCATAAAACAACCATGCTGTAAGAAAGTAAGGTACTTATACATTAACTGCTTATGGGAACTTCGGATAGTGCCGAGATAACCTTAGTACCAAAGAACTACAGTATTTACTGTTTATTAAATTCACAGGTTAGCAAAACCAGTCACTTATTAAGTGCAAATTTCCAGGACTCAAAGCACATATATACTAAAACTAAACATTGGCAAAAGACTGATTCTTCAGTACCAGAGATCCTACTAGTACTTATCAAACCTGTTTGTAGTTCATCCATTTAACTTGGAGACGCATGGCTTATTTATTGTTCAGGTATGCAATGCCTTAATAAAAACAGTTTAGCCAAAATTTTTGCCAGTGCAGTTCTACCCCTGTCCAGTCTTTGTGCAGTCAGACATGGTTTGCAAAGTTCTTTATATGGACATGAGTTGATAGGAAGAGAATTTTCTTAAAGAGAAGAAAAAAAAAAAAAAACCTATAGAGCAGCATTTCTCAAATTTTCTGGATTTACAGCCCATTTTTTGAAAAAGTGAATTCTCAAAGCTGCCTGTGAACCCACACCCCTATTTATTATAAAAGTATGTACGAAAGCAAAGCAGCAATGGTGAGATTGGGTTATATGTAACTTAATGAATTTAATAATAAATATACAGCCATATTTTACAAGAAAAGGGAATATGCACTAATCCCGTAATAAATTAAATTTAATGAGAAAGATGATTTTCTATCACTTTGTCAATATTCAGCTCCAATTTTGTTACGAATAAAAGTACTTTAAAATATCTGTATCAAGTTATCTGCAGGTCACTGCATTATTTAGTTAATATAGTTGTTACTACACCACACCCACTTTTAACTAAACAAGCCAAAGAAATTATTTGGAAATTTCAGTACTTATCTTTTGTAGCAGCCATGGCATAATTTGGACTTGAGAAAAGACGATTTAGTGCCAAACTGTCTATGGTAAACAATAAATCAGCAATTCATTCAATCTATACAAGACAAGTTAATTAACCCCTTAACTGTAGCGGAAAACGTACAAGATTCACTCTCCAATGCCATTGTTTTTTACACAGGCGCGCGCAGTTATGCGATGTATTAGGGGGAAAATAAGTGCAAGTTTTGCTGTCTAAAACCTGTTTAATTTCACTAAATAAAAAATAAAAGAAAAAATGAATACAAAATTTAATGGTTAGAATAAAAGTATAATAAAAAATATTTAAGTATAATAAAAAAGATCTCCAAAAATGGAGTTTCGATCAATTTATTTTTAAACCATTAAAGTCTAATGTCAGGTTTCAGTGTTATACCTTGTAAAATCAGTATACCTAAATGGAAAGCGTGGAGGGGGCATAGGCAAATTTTTCATATCAAGTCGTACCCAACGTCGAGCATCTTTCGAAAAATAGTCACAATCCTCTTCACTTAACGTAATATCATGCTCTGAGGTTTCTGAAGATGACGGAAAGTAATTATCTATATCATTTGTCGTACATATTCGTAAAAAAGTACCTACTACAAACAAAGTAAACGAAAACAGAAGACACACACAAAAAAAAAAAATACATTTTACTCAAACAGAAACATGACCAATAACGGGGCAGTCATTATTTGCACCGTTTCAGAAAGATCTCCCTCTCCAGGTCTGCCCCCCTTCTCTGAAACAGTATCCTCCTTTGCATACTCTGTCAAGGTCATTGTGGTGTTGCATTCCAAAGCTTTGTGAATAATTTTACTGGTAGCAGTGCAAAGCAAATGATAGCATTTCGGAAGGGCATATATACGTCTGGGGCAGTTAATGCATTGGCTGAGCAAGTTGTATACATACGCCTGCGACAGTTAAGGGGTTAACATATACACACATACATGCAGAAGGCTGTTCAGTAGTAAGCCTCAGGTACCATTGTGTGTTGAATAAATATGAATGATCGGAATAAAAAATGAATGATCAGTGAAAGCTAAGCTATACAAATGAAACTGCCAAGCTACAGCACACCACATGATGACACTCATTAATGAGGCATTGTAAAACATGCAGAAGGAAATCTATATAAACTCGAATTTATTGCAATAATTAATAGAATTTTGTTAGCAGTTTATTTAAAGTAACAACATAATTCAACAGAACTCATTTAATATGGACACTCAGTCAAAAAAAGGGGAGGGGACTGTACTATATCTCCCATTCTAAAAGCCTGATTGACAAAATTCAACTTGCATTTTTCACGTCTCGAAAGCGCAGCTTAGGATATATATCAAATTTATATATAGTGCTCTTCTAACAAATGTATTTTGACAAAAGGAAAAAAAATTGGACCTTGTCTGAAATGACATGTCGATTTTTGTCCATATTTATATTCTATGCCTCAAATTATGCCAAAGTGCAGTTTTGTAAAATTGCTGCAGCAATTTTTTTTTTAAATTCACAGTCAAAATTTTAATCCAATAATGTTAACTGAATTTGGCATATATTTAATAACACCGATTTTAAAATTAAACTTACTTAATTTCTTCTTTCAAAATTTAGGTTTAATCCAAATGAAATTCATATATTTTGAAAAGAATTTTCAGTTTTATCTAAAAAAATTTTTTATCATGATCTTAATACAGCTGCAATTCTAGATACACCTGCAAAAAATTAGAATTTCTTATTCAAAATTTCCGATGATGTATGAGAATTTATATTGCATGTTTTAAAACTTAACATATTTTTTATATGCAATAATAATACTAAATGTGCTTTACACACTTTATTTCAATCTTCTACAAATTGCAACAGTTATTTTTTATCCTAAATTTCCCAATTAACTTTTACTTAGGATTAATTATCTACTAATTCTCTATTCCCATTTTCATTAATGATGTATAATAAATATTAATTAATGATGTATGACAAATTTATAAAGAATATTAATGAAAAGTTTTAAGGACTTATTTCGGAGGGGGGATAAGAGTAAACCTTCACTGTTTTCTGCAGTTTATTGTAAATAAAACAAAGTGGCTTCTATTACAGAAATTTTTAACAGCAGCAAAATTTTAAAGATTTTTCTTTTCTATGTAGCAAATGCAACAAATAAAAATTATTCTGAAGATGTTTTAAGTTCAAAGACATTTTGTAGCATTAACAGCAGACAACTATTGTTTATATTTGAAAGGAATATTAATATTATATTTATCATCCCTTTTTCCAAATACAATATATTTTTAGATAAACATAAGATGGAGAACAATAATGTTTTTTAAAAGTTAAATTATGATATAAATATTCAGACCTACAGAGATCGAATTAATCATTCATAGTATGGAAGTTCAAATGTTATGTAGAAATCATCCGAAGCTATTCTGGATTTGACAGCCAACAAGGGCACAATCTCTACTAAATAAATTTGAGAATATACTTTTTAAATCGAGAACTTAATTCATTTTTAATCCTAAAATGCGCTTTCCTATACAGTATATTTTCATTATGTGCTTAAAATTCTAATTAAGAATATGAATTGTAACCATTGGTAACATATTAAATTATTACTGCTGTTACTTTTATTTTTTTAAGTATTACATCACAATTTATTAAAATTCTTGTAAAATAATTTCAAAAATTTTAAAAGTTGTCCTTTTTTGTGCACTTTGCTAATTTCATATCACTCAAGGTTTTAACATATATATTTCTACTCTTTCCTTCAACTCCGCTAAAAAGTATAAATTAAGAAAGTTTAACTAACGAATTACAATCTAAGTTTAAAAAGACAGTACTGACAATTCAACCACTGGTGCTATATTTCTCATATTCCTCCCAATTGGATAACTACACTAGTTTTTCGTGAGCTTTGGTTTTGCTATTAGTAATCTGCATTTAGAAATCCTGCATAATCCTACTGGTTGGTTTAAATATGTCAAAGTACGTGAAAACTATCTGCCTAAAAGGAGTAATGCCTTCATAGAGGAATTTTTTTTTTAAATAAAGTATTTAAAATATTATATTCTCAGGTACAAAAAGCAGAGTTTTGTTACCAAATTGTACTGCAAGAGACTATTCAGTTACATTTGCTACTATTGTATTCACTACTATTCTTGGAATCTAAGTTAAAAATGGGACAATTGCCCTTTGTTATATTTACTGTGGAAAGATTAAACAGGGGTTTAGATTAAATGATACTTGGTGAATATTTCAAGCGAACATAGAAAAATACTGCAGATACTAAGAAAAATTCCTGAATTCGAAGGGAGTAATCGGAAATGTTACCAGCAGTTTTACAAATTTGAGAATACAATTGAAAAACTGGTAAAGAATTATAAGAAATTCAAATGGATAGATCAATCCCTTAAAATTTTTTTTTAATTTCATGCATATGTAAATGAACTGCTGAAAAAAATTAAATAACTTTCAAAATAGCATTAATTTTTAATTATTTTAGGTATTACTTATTAAATTGACTGTCTATTATATCATTACACATGTTTAAAACCTATATCACAAATGAAATATACAAAGTACTGTGTATTAAATTCAGCTGTTGAAAAAAAACTCAAGATATATTTGGAACGAAATTGATTTTAATTAGCGGTGGGTGCTCTAGTTTCAATCTAAAACAATTTACTCCATCATAACCAGTATTCTTTACAGGATTTGAGCAATTTTAATTTTTCAAAATGACAAAAAAATAAATTGTATGCTTCTTGTCAAAGTGATTCGGCTACTTATGAACAAATTTAGTATTCTCATTTTCATTACATGGACTTTTCATTTATGAACTTTCAATGAATGAATGAATGATAATTAACTCTGCTTCATTAACATAGAACTTCACTATACATGAATTAAAACATTAGCAACTGTTTGGCAAAATACTGTGATTCTGGGGGGGGGTGGATACCTTCTGCTTCATTATCCTTCATATCACAAAGATTTATTGTGAAAATAACAAATGTGGAACATGTCAAAGCTAACACAAGAAGACTGTGCATGTGATTAAAATAAGATAAATAAAGCAAAAGGGAAGCAAATATGTAATGGTAAAAATTATTGTTATACCTCAGCACCAACTGAAGAATCTGATATAAATTAATACATAAAAGATAAAAATTTAATATATTATTCATTTATCTTACTAAAAATACTTACCAGCAAAGAATAGCAAAAAAGCCAAGTGTCCATTTCAAGGGAGTTATCTTTCTTTTCCTTTTAAAGCTTGAATCACAACAACGGCACAAAAAAAATATCAAAAAAGCTAACAAAGTTAAAATCAGATAAAATCCAGGAACTGCTATGATGATTCCTAATGCCTGAAAAGAACAAGAAGATACTGAACAGATGTAGTTTCAAGTAAAAAAACTTTATATGTGACATACAGTAATCGGTGTTACTCCTCCAACAAAGATGTTTCATTTTTATTTTAACAAACAATTTTATATTTAGATAGAGATATTCCTATCTAAATATATCCTGTCTTCCCTTGGACAGGAAAATGTTTTGTTTAACTTTAAAGAACTAAATGATTTTGTTCAATTTTTAAAGAACTAATGAACATTTACAGAAATGAAGCTACCAAAATGAAAGAGTGCTAAAATAAATACGTGCTCTTAAATCCCATCTGACTAGCTAGTTACCTCTTCCAACATTTATTTTTCAACTATAAAAATGATGCTCCAAATAATAGCTTTAAATGGTCAGCAAGTGATACTGATTGGCAGACCAGCCACAGGGCTGAATATTATTCATTATTTAAACAAGGCAAACAATTCATTTACATAAACTCAATTTCAGCAATTTTCTGCTTAACATAACATGGCTGTGACCATTTCATGCACGTATGTATAACAAAATAATTTATCTGGTTTAATGAGGCAGAACAATTAATGCAGGCCAACCACTGATCAAAATGATTAAACAACTGAAACTAATTATTAAATTATTGAGCTTTTATCACTAAGGATTAAAATGGAAACAGGCTTGAAAGAAAGAATGACGAATGCACTGATACACTTTAAAAAAGTTTACAATAGTTGACTAAACAAAAATCTGTGAAATTAATGCCTTGATATAAAGCAAAGGTAGAGTATAAGCAAGGGTAGTATACTTAGTCGAACTAGCATATGATAATTTAGTAGAATTAGCATAAATTAAAAAATGCAGTTTTCTATAGAAGAACTATAATTATTTCTTTTCCTAACTGGTATATTTACAGATATAACTGTAATAAAAATTAAATATACGAGGAGTGATCCAAAAAAAAAGTTTACAAGGCAAATGAAAAAGTATTTATTAGCAATAGAAACAAGATACAAATGGGAATTAAAAGACATCTGGCCTTCACTTTTCCACATAATCGCCAAACCTGTTTAGGGATTTGTCAGAACGTTCGACCAACTTGTTTATCCCGTCTTGGTAGTAATCAGGGCCCTGCTCATTGAGACATTTCTCGGCAGCTGTTTTCACTGCATCATCTGAGGTGAACCGTGTTCCGGATAAGTATCGCTTCAACGCCGGGAAAATGAAATAGTCACTTGGAGCCAAATCGGGGTTGTATGGGGGGTTATTCCAGACCTCCCACTTGAACCTTTGCAGCAATTCCTGAGTCTGGCATTGCCATGCAGAAGAATGATGCCTTTGCTCAGTAATCCAGGCCATTTGCGTCGGATGGCTTTACGCAATTTCGTTAAGGTGGTACAATAACGATCGGCCTTAATGGTATGGCCACATTCCAAATACTTGATTAGGATAACACCAGTCATATCCCAGAAAACGGTTGCCATCACTTTACCGGCAGAGGGTGTGACCTTAAACTTTTTCCTCGTCAGTGATCAAGCGTGTTTCCACTATATCGTGGCTCTTTTGGATGTGGGGGTGAAGTGATGAAGCCATGTTTCATCACCGGTAACGATGCGATCAATGAAGTGTTGGCCGTGTGAATGGTATCGCTGAAGAAATGTGAGGCTGCACAGCATTCGAGTGGCCTTATGCTCCGCGGCCAACGCATGTGGAACCCAGCGGGCACAAACTTCGGAATATCGCTACTCATCAGTTACGATACGCTGAACGTTACCATAACTCAGGTCCAACTCTGAAGCAATCTCGTGCACGGTTACTCGTCGAACCCTTTGAATGATTTCTTCAACACGTGCCGTGTTGATATCCGTCCTTGAAGAACTTGGACGGCCGCTCGCTTCCATATTGCGGTTTTCCATATGCTCCCTGCCCATTTGATAAGAACGACACCATTTCGCTACCTGTTGTCTACTGATTGCTTTGTATCTGTATACCTCAACGATTTGTCTGTGAATTTCGGATGCGGCCACATTCTTGGCCCATAAGAATCGAATTACGGCTCGCACCTCTATGCGAGACCACTTTTCTAGACGTTGTGCCATTACTGTCGCTCTTAAGTGTCTGCGTACTGATGCTACTTACTCATAGAACCGCTGTAGGACAACTGGCGCCATCTGTCAACCATGCTGGGTGGAAATATTCGCTCTACAATTATTACGTTTCAAATGCTTCTGCTTGTAAACTTTTTTTGGATCAACCTACGTATAATATATGACCAATGTTCAAATAATAAGTTCCAGCAACATTGTAGCTTTATTTTTTAGACTGTTCTGCAGATGACAAAAAACTGATGATGTTTTAAATGCAGTAAAATATGTGAGAATGTCAAAATCTGAAATGTTTCCTTCATGGCAAGTAAAGTTCAAAATTCAGAGATGTTAATATTCCTTACCTGCAGTCAGATTGACACATGCCTGTTCACATTAAATAACGCAGACATAAATGCCCTATGCATTGTTATAACACTATTAAAAGTCTCTACACAAAGTTAAATAAAGGGTTGGGAGGAAATCCATCACTAACAGATTAAGACTTACTACACTATAACAATATATCATCAAAATAGAATTACAAGCTCAATAACATGTCACAGAAATGCCCTTTGAATATTCAATTAGTGCTTATCAAATAAATATTAAGATTGTATTCTGATTTGAAAGTTAATTCTTAATTTTTTAACCAATGGTTTTTCATTTCAGAATTTTAACTTTCAGCGTAAAGTAACTTTAATTAAAAAAATACATATACTTTTAAATTTAGTTAACCAACCTGTTAAATATGTACACTTAGATGTTAAGTCCATTTCTTCAAAAATATTTTGGCTTGAGCCAATAGCTTCATTTAATGGTACTTACTCTCTCACTATAACCCAATCAAACATTACTGTCATGACCTTGCTTTTAGCATGATGAATAATTTTTCCATTATTCATTATGAGAATGGTATCAAAATTTGAAAAAATTCTGGAAGTTCCATTTTTCAATCTCATGTACTGCTGCAGTATCACCTGAAGTTATGATCTGAAATTTTTAGCTATTTTATACCAACAGTAATTTTTAAATTTAGTTAATCAACCCGTTAAATATGTAGATTTAGATTTTAAGTCCATTTCTTCAAAAATATTTTGGCTTGAGCCATTTGCTTCATTTAAGGGTACTCTCTTACTTAACCCAATCAAACATCACTGTCATGACCTTGTTTTTAGCATGATGAAATTTTAAAAAATTCTGGAAGTTCCATTTTTCAATCTCATGCACTGTTGACTCTTCAATGCCATACACCTCCCAATATTTTTGCCATCTTTACCCCTTTTTTGCAGCAATTCCACGTTCTACTTGACTGATATACACTGCTGGCCACCGTAAATGCAACACCCTGAAGGAAGCATGCAACTAACATGAAATTTACAACATGCATTAGCACAGGTGAGATCTGCAAATGATTAGAATTTCAGCGCAGACGCACATCACACGCACCTGTGACGCCACTTCAAAGCACTATTTAAGGCTTGGATTTTTCGACGATTTTAAGTTCGGGTTTTCTTGTGGTTTTTTTTTCCAAAGAAACGATCAATTATGCCTCGTAGTAAACAGCGATTATTGTTTGATCAAGTATCCGACCTCGACAGAGGAAGGATAGTGGCCTACCGAGAGTGTGGATTATCTTTCAGAGAAATCGGTAGCCGTGTTGGACAAAACCAAACAACTGTAATGCGGATATGTGACCGTTGGATGCAGGAGGGTACGACGGACCAATGTGTTCGATTGCATCCAGCTCAGTGCACCACTTCACATGATGACAGGAACATTGTGAACATGGCAGTAATGGATCGCTCAGTCACATCACAAACCATAGCACATTCAATCTGTAACACATGATCTAGTGTCTGCACATACCATTCGTGCCGTTTACAGCAGAGTAGTCTGTTTGCAAGACATCCATTTCTTCATCTACCCTTGATGCAGAACCACAGACGTCTTCGCTGCCAATGCTGCGATGAAAGAAGGATGTGGACAGCAGAATGGAATGAAATTGTCTTTACGAGTCACGCTTCTGTCTGCAACACCATGATGGTTGGTTTCGAATCTGAAGACACCATGGAGAGAGGATGCTGAACAGCTGCGTTATGCACAGCCACAATGGTCCTGCAACGGGTATTATGGTATAGGGCGGTATTGGATATCACTCTGGCACTTTGCTGGTCTAGTATGGATTGCTGGTACTTTAAACAGCCAGCACTACATCTCTGAGGTGTTGGAGCCAGTTGTCCTTCCTTACCTTCAGGGCTTGCCCACAGCCATATTTCAACAGGATAATGCACGACCACACATGGCACGCACTGTCCAAGGGATCTTCGTCAATCGCCAGATTGAATTTCTTCCCTGGCCAGCTCACTCTCCGCATCTTTCGCCTATAGAAAACATGTGGTCGATGGTTGCTGAACGACTGACTCAGATTACATCCCAAGCTGCCACACCAGATCAACTTTGGTAACGTGTGGAAGCTGCTCGGTCTGCTGTACCCCAAGAACACATAAAAAATCTCTTTGAATCAGTGCTGAGGCGTGTGGCAGCGGTGATCTCCAACAATGGCGGCTACCGATTCTAGAAGAAACTACACTTCACAGAAGTCTATAAATTTAATCATTTGATACTTGGTCAACATGTTATATACTAAATAAATTTTGTTATATCTCTTGTCTTTCTTGGTGCTGCAATTTCGGTGGCCAGCAGTGTAAAAACAACTTTAACCATGTAGATCTGCGTAATTCCAAAATTAGAAACTCTTTCTGATATAATCGAGAACTTTTAATTTTAGTTTACAATATTTGACTGGTTATAATATTAATAATAATAGAGTAATCTTGCTGTACTAACTACATCTAATTCTTTTTTTCTTCTTCGCTACCATGTCAACAAAAGAAAACCAGTATGAGCAACATTTCATTCCAAGGAAATGTATTTTGCACTTCAGTTATTGTGTACAGAGGAAAAAATCCTCTCCTGTCACACACAGTCACTAAAAGTGTGATATGCTAGCCTGCAGGTAGCTAAAATGACATGCTATATGGTTTGATATTGTTGTAAATAATGGTGCTTCTCAAAGAAATCTCAGCTAAAAGGATAACAAGTTTACAGTACCCCTGCTTTAATATATAAATAAAGAAACATTTTTCAAAGAAAAAACAGCTTTATGGGAGGTCTGGATAATAGATTGTTCTGGTTTACCAGGATTTAGAAATGGATTTTGGACTATTATTAATTATTAATTAATACATTTAATTAATTATCAATAAATTATTATTAATTATCAATAAATACATTTAATATATCTAACAACTCAGAAACAATTTATTCAGTTGACAACCTGCAGATTAATTGGCAGGTGCAGTTTAAAAATCAAATTAAATAAAAAAAATTAACTGATTCACACACTTTTAACTATATATACTAAAGGATTATACAAAAGTACTAGCTTTCTCAGACAACCTGTCTGCATTGTAACTTTCATTAAATCCAAATCGTGTGTCACCACCTTTTCTTTTCCCTTTGCAGTTTAGTAGGATTCCTTTGAGATTTAAATTTCGGAAACTACATATCTGCACTCAGCATGCTGTCAAGTTCCTTGACCTGCTTATTTTCCTGCCCTTGACCCACTATTTAAACACTTAGAAATCTAATCCAACAAGTCATTTAATAAAATACCTCTTTAAATAGTTATTTTGTAATTCATAAATTATAAGTATTTTCTGAAACTTAAATTGATGTAATTTAAAATGATCATTATATATCAGTTACATCAACAAATTCTTACCTCTAAGTAAGCACTATTGCTAGGATCAAATGTTGTATTTACTGATGCAAATCTAATATCAACATGAGGAAAGGCATGAAACCACTCAGCAATGTGAGAAATGTGATACGTTTCATGCACTATGTCTGAATGAGCCATGTTTTAGCTGAAATAAGAAAAAAAAATTAATATATAAGAATAATTGGTACTTACATGTCAATGCAACCATCCTAGAATAGTATGGCAATTTTTTACTGAAGAGAATGAAAACTTAAAATTTCAAAAAATTATCTGTAACAGATATATTTTAAGTTTCAAACTGGAGTTTATTTAAAAATCAATCAATACACGTTGCAAGCAGGTTTTCATTCCTTTTGTTTTAATGAAAATTTTGTACCGACTCCTGCAATAACAGATTTAATAAATTGCTCTTTAGTGATTTTGTGGAAAAATAATGTATTCTTACACAAATTTTGGTACTTGTGCATTAGTGCAACCATCTTGGCACAATTTGGCAATTTTTACAAAAGAAAAAGGTGATTCAATGAATTTTCAGATTGCAACTTACAATGGATATGGTTATCTAAAGAACTGTTATGTGCATGACTGCCAGAGTTTGGCGACTTCTGAATTTAGCAATTTCTACTAAGGCGGTTGCAATAATATTTAAGTACCGAAATTTTACCTCAATTTTTCCACGGCACGCAAACCTCATAAATACATATTTTAAAACTGATTTTACAATAATGTCATAACCTGGCTAGAGAAATCACTGGAACTTTGAATATAACAATAACAATGCACAGGAAAATAGTAATGTTGCTTGTTCAAACTGAAAAACTGTTATGTACATTGTTACCAGAGAGTCACACACACTGAAAATTTAGCATATTTTACTAAGGTGGTTGCTCTAATACATAAGATCCCAATAATTTAACACTATGCGATATTTAATTTTTACATTATTAGTTCCAATAATCAATTCCACACGCATTAAAATTTCCTTTTCTTCACTTATTACTGAAGACATCTAATAGCAGTTATGAATAAAACTTTTGTATTCAATGCTCAAATTAATGCCAATTTTGATAGCATTCAATACTGACTGGTTCCATGTAACATTAGGATTAACTGGACAGGACGTAGAATGTGATCTCACCTTTTGGTTGTTTATTTATTTCTCAGATTGCACTACTAAAGTGCTTTTTTAAAATGTAAAAATAAATAATAATGAATACATGAGTGAAAATGATTCAATTACCATTTAAATTTTTAATTCCCTTTAATTTTACAAAACAAAAGCAAAAGTAGCCTTTTAAGGAATATCTTTCAAACATTTGTCTTCCATCTTTCTCATGGGTGTAATATTCTCCAATAATGCATTCTAGGCAATGCCCTTTTGTAATGAGATGGCTAAATGACTGATGAATTTGACTATCCCTGATAAATGACTACAAAGCAAGTGCCCAAACATTTGGGGGGGAGTAACATTTATTCATTACTGATAAAAATCATTAAGAATTCCTGAAGTGTCACAAAAAACAAAGTATTCAAAAAAGGGATAATTAATTTTTTAGGGGAAGGATGGCAAAAGGCTTTCCCTTTCAGCAGCAGAAATATTTTAAAATAATGGAATAGTAATTTTAAAACGTAATTATTTTATTTCTTAATGAAAATATATAATACAAATCAAACAGCTTGTTCTTATATTATTCGAAATAAAAACACATCTTATTTCAATACAAAGAACAACGTCTGTTAAAAAACATTTTAAATTTTGCCAATAAGAAATGCCAATTTTGACTCTTAGAGACTCAATTTTCTCTCTTCAATCAAAACACTACTGTATTTTGTAGCTTTTATTATTGGAAATTCTACTGGATTGAAAAATATCTCATACTTGTAAAATACTTCTTAAAATATGAATCATATTTTATTACTTGTCATAAGAAATAGGAAAGAAATCATTTATTTTTACAAGTATATGTTTAAATGGTATAATTAAGCATAAAAAAGCATTCTGAAATCTTAAAATTCTTCATGCCTCGGAAAACCTAAAAAACACTATAATATCTTAAAATAAAACACATGAATTTCATGTAAAGAATAACAGATAATATTATTAAAACAAAAATTACACTACACAGGGTTAGCATAAATGATTTACTCATTTTGAAAATGCTACATTTTCAAAAGTATTATAGGTACGCACATGAAAAATATATGAAAAGAACCACAAACTCACCAAGTTTTTTTCCCTATTTCACCAAGTTTCCCAGATAAGTGGAACGTTGCTTCATCTCTGAATGTCATCTTGGTGGCGAAATCTTCGCCTTCCAATGTTGACACAAAAATCTAGTCAACGAGCATAATCCTCTGGATTTAATTGTTGCAGGAACTACACATGGTACGGTTTGAAATGCAGCCCTTAATGCAAAATCTTCCACACCATTTTTTATGGTATTCTGAACATCTGGTCAATTGGCACGAAGAACAACAATACTACAAAATGCATGGAATGAGCCTGATTATCGTTTAAACGTGTGTCATGTCACCAATGGGGCACATACTGAATATTTGTAGAGGGTATAAACTTGGTGAGTTTGTGGTTCTTTTCATACATTTTTCATGCGTGTACGTAAAATACTTTTAAAAATGAATGAATCATTTGTACTAACCCTGTATAATAAAATTATTTCTCCATATCCTAGGAGATTACAAAGTGTAGAATATGAAAGAAAGAGCAAGTCATCTGTAAAATAACACATTTTTTATTTTGTTTTCTAACATAATATGCCGCATACCATGCATAATACCAGATGTAAAGTCTGTTTGCTCCCACTATATGCTTCTTGAAATAATTATATTATCACTTAAATTGATGCCCACCTTCAACCTGAATTACTTTAGATAAATTCAGACCAACTATCAAGCATTTTGGTTACCTAAAAGCTTAAGTAATAGGAATATTTCTGTATTTTAGAAATTTCACTTAAAATAGCAATTTCTAAAGCCACTGCAAAGTATGTTCAGGACACTGTTGCCAAACAACGCAATTTAGTGCAATAATATATAAACGTGACTTCACAATATAATCATATCTTCACCTAAGTTCTATTAAGACCTCTATACGACAGTCAGCACATATCATCATTTTTAAGCTAAAGATAAACAACTCCTCCTCACCCACGGAAATTTCGGATTTGGATGCACTTTTCTGTTACTTTATTGCCATGCTTCTCACTTAAGGTATTGCCTAGAAAGCTAATACTGAAAGAACTAAACTGTTACATAATGTTAATTTAGAACTAAAGATGATTTAATTTTTTTTTATTACAAATATAGCTTGATATTTTGCGAATACTAAATTTGTACTCTCAAAATCTAGCAACATCAACTTTTATTTCTAAACACTGCCAGCCAACTGACATGCATTATGTTGTATAGAGTACTTCTCACAGACAATGCTAAAATTGTTTAAAATTTCATGCTTGATGTTAAAATATTTTCTTCAAACATGTTTAGCAAATCTGCAATGAACAGTAGAAACAAAATTACACTACCTAAATTTCAAATAGCTTAGATTTTGTTTAAATATTAACATCCTTTCTGTTTGTTAAGAGGCTAGTGATCCAACAGTAGTATTTACATTATAATAAACAAACAAATACACATATATATGTTCTTTTTTTACATACTACAGCTGCAGAGATGAATAGGATACAAATAAAGGAGAATCTCATTACTTAAGAAACTGCTCAGATAATACCATAGAGACCAGTAAATTCTAAGAGGTTTGTAGACACATTTCATCTGGCAAACATGGTGCAATTTGCTGGGCAGGTTTCATTTTCAGACACTAAAAAAAAATGTAGAAAACTCTCTCCTTCATACAGCACAATAGTCAATGCTACTTGCAGTTTCTAAGCTTAAAAATGTGCTGACCCCCCAGGTTTTAAACCAGTTTAGCTTTTATAAAAACATTCCCTTGTATTTTAAATATATATATATATATATATATATATATTTTAAAACAGCATGCAGTGAAGTATTTTTTAAATTATTGGATATATCAATAAAACACAGCAATATAACATGAAAAACTATGATCAGCATTTTAAGTTTTTTATATGCTATATCCATAAGTATACAAAATTTTTATCTCTTGATTATCTAACTAAATTACAAACAATCTGTTCCTTTAAAACTGCTCCCAGAATGGAAGGTTTGGGAACGAAAGTTTGGGACAATTCTACAAACTTTCACGGTTCGACAGGATTTCATTATCGGAGGTGTTTTAACTTGCAAATTTTTTAGATCAATCAAATATCAGCTTTTATGTCAGAAATGCATTACTTTTAAATGTTACATCATATTAGATGGGGGCTTTTGATATTCAAGTTGATAATACATAAGGTGACTTTTTATAATTTTAGACTGTAAATTGTTTTCTTCCATTCATTTTGATTTCTTAGTATGAAGTACACTTTTTGTAACATCATATATTCAAAATTTTCGTTTATCCAGAATGTCCTGAGCTTTCTGAGTTGCCAAGCTTTTATTCTACTGCACTATGTTTCTATCAATCCAGTTTCTTTCAATCCTGGCTAAGAGAAATATAAAATTTTATGTTACTTCAAAACACATAAACATATTAAAATTTATATCCTTTATGGACATATTTTTATTTCCTCGTACAAAATAAAGGCAGTGTTGTAATCACGAAAAATTTCAGGCATCACATTTCAATGGAAATATCCATTTTGATCATTCTTAAATACATCTGGACGATTTTTTTATAACATCTGTATGTATGGATAGAATAAATGATTCTTTTTTCCAAACTTATTCGTAAAAGAAAATTTCTTTTTTGTAGCATCTGTGGGTATGTAGTACATATGTGTCATGTATCTGGCATAACTCGTAAATGTCAAAAATGGTTAGCCAAAGAATACTGAAATTTTGTACATGGGACTGCTGTGACATCTACTTCTGCACCTCCCTTTTTTCATTGCAATCAAAAGTACCTATATAATTAATTTTAATTACAATCAAAAGTACCTATATAATTTATTTTCTAGTACATTATTTTACATATTATCTCTTTTGGAAAAGTAGTGAGAATTTTAATATACACTCTTTTGCAAAAAAATCAAAGCACCAATGAAGGAAGTGAATTTTTATGAAACTGAATATGTGTATAGCTCATACACAGATAATAAAATTATTAAAAAATCAAGGTCATAGTACCTGTTCACAGCTCACAATCACCCACTGAGTGTTCAAATTTGTAGTTGGTCAAACTGCCCCTGGCGGCAATGCAAGCTTGAATTCGTCAAGGCATGGAGTGGTAGACGTTCCTAATGTCATCCTGCGACACATTCTGCCAGGCATTCATCAGCTGTCGCTCCAGGTCTGCGATATTTTGTGGTGCCCGAATCTGGCAGCCTAGCGTGTCCCAGACATGCTCGATTGGTGAAAGATCTGGCAAATTTGCTGACCAACGAAGAGTATCAACCGCACGGAGACAGTCCAGAGATATGCGAGTGATATGTGGCCTGGCATTATCTTGTTGGAAAATGGCCTCAGGATGATGTGCCATGAAGGGTAATGCAACCGGCTGCAGGATGGTATCTACATATCCTTAAGCTGTTAAAGATGTATGAAGGATGACTAAAGATGTACGGAGGATGACTAAAGATGACCTGCTGTCATAAGAAATAGCGTCCCACACCATCACACCAGGAGTTATGGCTGTATGCCTTTGTAAAACAAAGGCTGATAGGAACCGCTTACCCCATCCTCTTCAGACATGAACACGGTGGTCATCTGCTACAAGAGTGAAGCGGGATTCATCGCTGAACACTATACGATGCCAGTCTGAAGGTAGTCATGATGATCGGCCGCGACATCAATCCAGACGACTCCTCCGATGTTGTGGGGTCAAAGGCAAATGTCTTAAAGGCCACTGTGAGAGTAACTCCACCTCAGACAAGCGCCATGAGATGGTGGACGGTACCACAGGAGTATAGACGTGGCTGTATTGCATTGAATAGTCGACAATGATACCATTGGGCGGTTCAGGCCTGGCAAACAATCACCTTATCTTGTCTTGCATTTGTGCTCCTTGGCCTTCATTTCATTGGCAATTTCCTTGTAGCAACCTCAGCTGCCAACATCTTTGCACAGTAGTGTCTGTATGCTGCAGGTGGCGAGCTATTGCTCGGTATGACCACCCAGCTTCACACAACCCTACAATGCGACCACATTCGAAGTCGTTTAGTTGTCTGTAAGATCTTCGATATCGTCGTATAGTTGTCTGTAAGATCTTCGATATCTTTGGATGTTTTTGCATACCAAATTTCGTCACGATCACAAAAGTCCTTCTTGGTGCTTAGATTTTTTTGCAAAAGAGTGTATGTAAGATAAAAAAGTTAGTAAATCAAAATTATAATTTAAACTAGTGGTAACCCTGCAACTCCCCCTCTGTATTCTAAAAATCATAACAACTTTTCTAGACTGTGTCATTTCTAAATCAATCCATCTTGCATAGCTTGCATGATGCTTATGATACAACTAATGCAGACTCACAATTTCAAAAACTGAAACCTTTCTAACCTAAACCAAAACCTTCTCTTGGTGAGCCTCTATATTGGATAATTGTACACTTTTAGCTTCAGCTCTCCTGTAGTTAAGATGCTACTTCACTGCATTTGCCTTCTCATGCTGCTAACTATGCCATGATCATGTGTAACGAGAAATACGTTTTTGATAATTAATTTGTATCCAATAAAAGTTATATCTAATTTGGCCACGTCTGTCTACAAGTCTTTCCTTTGAATGCCATCTTTCTAAGTATGCAGTAGTCTCTCCAGGTAAGGAATAATGTAGAGAACCACTATCTGTTGCAGCTTACTCCAAGTCATGCTATCATATATATATATATATATATATAAACATAACACCCACCCATCCCCAACCCAGCTTAAAAGTCCTTACCCAATCTTAATCTTCATAATTACTGGTCGTTGTCATATACTCCAATTACAGAAGTATTTTCTAAATGACGAAAATATTCATGTTTTGGGAGTCACAATTTTTTTTTTTAAAATTAATTTTGGACAAATAATGAAATCTAACTTTTAAAAAAAATCTCCCGGTTCCTATAAGTATATTTGGTAAAGTGTTATCTCATTAAGAAAAATAAAATTATAAGAAGTTTGACTTATATATGACAAAAATTGAGAGGACACTGACAATTTCAAAATCTGCAATTCCCAACTTGTCTTAAAGGATCAGTTAATTAAGTTAGAATAATTTAAAGAAATAAGTTTAAAATTATGTGCAGCAAAAAATGTATATAATTTAATAGGCTGTACAAGTCATGCAGTATCCATATCAGATTTTTTAATAATACTAGTGGGCAAACTCACCAGATGACCAGGCTTTTCAAGCAAAGAACCAATTCATAAATGAATGTTTTGCTTCCAAATTAGCATTTTCAGGATTTTTTTATTAATATTCCGCAGCAAACCACAACAATAAAAAATTAATATTTAACGGAACTCGCAACAAGCAATTTGTAAATAATTTGTTGCTGCCAGATTAGCATTTTCGGAGTTTTTAACGCCTCGCAACAACCTGCAGCAATCAATATCTCATGCAACCTGTAACAACCAATTTGTAAATAAATTTTTTGTTGCCAATATAGCATTTTCAGAGTTTTTAATTAATATCGCTGACTAAAACCATACGAAGATGAGAATGATCGAAATGGCTTCCCATGAATTTTTAGAATCCGGGGGGGTACCTCTCTCGAAACTTAACTCTTCGTCATTCTGAACAAGATAATGTTACAAAAAACACACAGATAGACATGTACAGACTTTTAATAGTATAGATTGTTTCAGAGCTACGATTTTCAAACTGCATTCTGCAGAACTCTGGAATTCCAAATTTCTGAAAATCAAAATCAAAATTTAAAATACCTTCATATACTATGTCAAGAGGAAAGGTAAACACCTAAAATAATAACACTACTATTTGTATTTCTATTGTCACTGTTACCTTAAATAATATGAAGTAGATTTTATTTTTAAGTAAAATTATAATAAAATAATGATTTTCTTATCATTTTCAACATAAAATACAAACATTTATACATAAATATTAATGTTTAACTTTTCTGAGGATAGGAAAGGATCCGCATATAAAAAAATTACAAGCTTATGTTTTTCCCCGAGTTGACATAGTTTGAAAATAATTTTTTAGAGCATATGCTAGTTATCTTATTATAACTTATATGTTTTGATGTAGAGTATCATCACAGAATCTTCAATATGTGTTTACAAGATTACATTTTCATCTCGATTTCATTATAAAATCATCAAGTAAATGTGACATAAATTGAAGACATTTAATTTCAATTAGGTAATTTATTAAATGCCAGTTCAATTTTCTTAGGAATAACACGTAATATAAAAATTATATTTTTAATTCCAATTTTAATTCTGATTTAATATTAAAAAGTAATAGCTTACTTTTGTTTTATAACTTACCAAGTTTGTGACTGAATTATAGAAGTATTACTTGCAAAAGTATATTTTACAACTTATTGTAACTTTGTAAAGATAGATTACATGAAATAACTTTAAATGATTTGAGAAGTATTTAACCACAATACTTAATAATAGACCTTAGTTTTGTTTTAACATATTTGAGAGGATAGCAATTTCGTTTAAGTATTTTCTTTTCATTCTAACTAAACTTACAAACTGAAAACTATTTTTGAAACTCAGTATTTTTCACAATCTGCTACCTTCTGATGTATAAAGATAATAATCTATAATAGCAATTTGAAAGCCCAGAGCTTTAAAAGACCTGAAAATAATGACAAATAAAATGGTCACTAACAATTTAATGTAAAGAAATTCACAACACAATACCAACAAGTATAAACTACTATAAATTTGCTAAGGAAATAATATCCCAAACAGAACAGTGAAAACAAAATCCTGAGATAAGTAAATAAAGCCTTCAACTAAATACTCAAGAGATCTTATAAAACAAAATAAAAACCCATTAAAGATTTCAAAGCAGAAATTGATTCCAATATGTAAGTTGAAGAAAACATAAATTTGCATAAAACTTTATGAAAGAGCCTACAGATTAAGTTTGCCAAACATGCAAAAGCATTTACATAACTTTTCTTGTAACAGATTTGGACAACTGTTTCACTGCACTTCAACATCAATTGAATGGAGAGGAAAACAGCTGGATTTAACAGAACAGACAATTACTGACTGGAACAATTATATGAGGAAAGTGTGCACTCATAGCCTCCTACAACGTGATTCAAAACAAATAGGAGGTCCAAACAAAATTGTAGAAATAGATGACAGCCTTTTTACAAAGTGCAAAAACCAAGTCGGTGATATTCTTCCAGAACAATGGATATTTGGGAGACTCTGCAGAGAGACCAACAAGTGTTTCATCATAAGGTTTCCTAATCGAAATGCAGTAACTCTAGTGGCTGAAATTCAGAGCAA
The DNA here is from genome assembly GCA_000611955.2 of Stegodyphus mimosarum. Lineage (NCBI taxonomy): Eukaryota > Metazoa > Arthropoda > Arachnida > Araneae > Eresidae > Stegodyphus > Stegodyphus mimosarum. Next base: position 240,344 of record KK121206.1, read on the forward strand.
AATTGCAGAAGGAGCTACAATTTTCTCAGACTCGTGGAAAAATTACAAAACTGGTGAACTGGAAGCAGCAAATTTGCTTATACTAGGTAATTAATCCAACTTTTCATTCCTCAAAAGGGGCTCAACATAAAGAATCACTTAATTCTTTCTAAAATAATAAACAAAAAGCAAAAAAAACTCAACTATTTAGGTCTATTTTACGAAATGTAACTAAGAATTTAATTAACTCATTATTTTTTTAAAACTAATATTTGCTAACAAAATTTTATGTCAATCTTGCTCATCATTAGACTATGGTGTTTACTGAGTCCTAAATAATCTTACTCAAAACTTTCCTATGGAATTACTTGAGTCCTAAATTAATTAAAGCCAAACAAAAAAAAATACTTAGCTGTGCAGGAAGCTGGTTCATTGGATAGTGCCCTTTACAGAAATCCTTGGAGAATAAGTAGCACCCAGAAGATCAGTATCCTGAGGTAAGTCGAGGACAGCACATAATTTCCATTTTTCGCATTGACACCTTCACCCATCACGATCTCGATGTTCAAGGAGACTGAAGGACTGGGGACAGTTGGCAAACATAGCAAGCCTGACGTTGGTCAACTCTCACTGCTGGAAAACCACTACACTACTGTATTTCACGAGTAGTCGAATGAAGCAAGGCTATGGTTATACAATTTTTTCTGTCTTCTGGACAGCAAGCAAAGAAGGTTCTTTTATATTCTTACAGTGATGGAACTTAGGCATTTTACTATTAAGATTAATAAGATCTATGAAAAATCATCTCCATTTCTTCATGCTTGCAATTACATTATGAACGGCTTCATCTAAAAAAAAAAAAAAAAATGGCGAGCAAGCTTACTACTATTGCAATGACAGCTGTAGTCCAGTCAAAACGTGCCAAAAGAGGTTTTCCCAAGCATGCAATCCCATTTTAAACCATGTAGACACCACATTCTGCAAGTTCGTAAAATAAGGGAGAACAATTTGTCCTTAACGCCAAGAATAAAACAGTACAAAAAAAATTTCCCTTTTCCAGTTGGTAATTTAAAAAAATTCAAATAGCCAAGGTCAACAACAAAAAGCGGCAACCCCCATCTGAAAGACAGGAAGCAAAAGTAACCTTTAGCGGAAGATGCTTAAAAAGTGATACTTTTTAGTCAGCAAAAAGTTCACCACATCTGAAGAATTTAAACATTTAATTGAGCATAACTCCCAATATACCTAACTCAATAAAAGTAATTCAATAGAAAGGCAATATTTAGTATTTTCAAATCATTCTGACCTAATGCCACTGTCTCTCCCACTGAGTGAAGTGAGGAAAATTGAAGAACCCACTGTAAAACTTTCTTACGACAAACACCAATTCACAAAATGGTTCTAGTGTAGAATTGGGTGCCCCTTACTTTTTGGCGAAAAATTTTGTTCAGTTTTGGCGATGAAACCCCATTTCTGTTTACCATGAGAGTTTTAACATGGTTTTAGCTTCTTGATTTATTTAATATCGATGTGCACATGGACCAAGTCAAAATGTGCAATGACTAGTTTGTGCAATTCTCTGATGTTTAAGTGAAAATAGGTCGATGTGTACATGGACACGGAGTTTGTGAAATTCTTCGACTTCTTGTTTCGGTTTTGTGTAGCGGCCATCTTGAAATTGTGTCTTATTGACGCCGATCTTGGCATCAAAACAGAATCGCCAAACAAGGGGTACCCAATTGTAAACTTTTACCCACAAAATAAATAATAAACATCTTAATTAGAGGACTTGACAACTGTATAGTGAAAATTTAGAATAACTGATAATTAATTAGAAATAATTTAATTGATTGCGTAACTATTTGTTCATCATAATTCAAGTTTGGGGATACTTTACAATTTTATTTTATCAACAAATAGTATTAAATGCAATATCAAGTTTTATTTGACATACCTATATAGTTTAACTTAAGAATTGACGTTTTAAGTGAATTTTAGGAAGTGTTCCGGAATGAAAAAAGATGTAGTGTTGAGAATTGAGAAAGGTATGTTAAGATGATTTGGATATAGACAGCATAAGCGAAAGAAGAACAAGTGTGAATGGGAGAGTTGGAAGACGGTCAACTTCAGAAAACGTTGATCAGATTGAGGATGTTCTTAGTATAAGCCAGCATAAGAGTACCCAAATTAAATAATATACCTACCTATATAATTTAAATTTAAAAAATGTAGCTCTGAAAAGAGATATAAATCGTTGAACAGTTGATAATTGGCTCTTTTGACTAATGAGTTTGCCGACCACTGTACTACACCATTTGCTTTTCCATACAACCAAAAATACTGAATTTATAGCCATCTATAAACATGACAAAATTCTCTAACCTAGCCCTTCACTTCATTTTAACAATGGATGATTTTCTTTCCATATATACTCAATTATGAAATACTTCTATTTCTGGATTGAAAGACTTTAATAAATTTCACTGTCCTTTTAAAGTGTCATTGCAGTGGTTTGAAACTGCAAAGAATATTTCTCCCTACCTATCTTTTCATCTTCAAAAAAACACTTTCATTAATAAACTCCAAGTCTGCTTTTAACTTTATCTTTCATTGCATGAAAATATATTGCAAACAACAGACTTACTAACATGAAATGCCTCTTGAATTTTAACATAAGCTTTACATCATTCCGTTTCAAAATGATAAATTTTCAAATATTTATCAAAATCTCTTTCTTTCCCACCTTTTTTAATGTACTACAAACACATACCATTCTTAGAATGTTTCAAATGTAATTTAAAAGATAATTCCATTAAATTTGAATTAGTATCCTATTTTGGGAACAGCTTGCGTATAACCCCATTTTTTCGCCAACGGTAAATATCGCCAAAACTCTCGCCAATCTGTAACACTGTGGTATGGCAACCTGATACAAGCAGCAGAATTGGATTTTTACGTAGTTAAGCCACTCGGATTTAATTTTTATCATTATTAGATTTCCAGTGTTATTAAAATGGCAAGCAAACAATAAGATTTGGTAACTGTAGCATTTTTATTGTAAGACTAGCATTTTATCAATGTTTAAAATGAGTATTTTGAATTTTTTATGTTTTAAATAAAAAAAATTGTTGATAATTTAGCTATTTCTTAATTTTTTTTATGAAATATAATTCAGACTTTTTTTTGGCTCTGAAGAGGAAGATGGAATTCCAATTAACTTATATACATTTTTGGAATTATTGTTTTTTCAATTTGTTGCTCTGAAAGTATGGGAGAATGACTAACAAATTATTTGATTCAAATCCTTGAAATTATCTAACTTTATGCAATAACCATTCTTCAGATTGAAATTTCCATTCAATTTAATTCATTTAAATTTTTATACTCTTCTAATTATATGACAAATTTCCTGATTAGGCAAAATTATTTTTGAAGAACATCGAGTAAATTTCAGTATATTTTATCCTTGAGAAAGCACACATATGCACACAAAAAAAGACCATTTACCTTGATTTCCATCATAAAATTATTTCCTTAATGCAAATTTAGAAAACTTAAAATCATATATGTTAAAAATTTATTGATAAGATCATCACAATACTCACATATACACAAATACTTATTAATGATACTTTTGACTAACAAAGCAAAAGTCATTCAATTTCACGAACAATTTCTAAAAATTTTGTATGCATGTCCAATTTTTTTGCTGCACATTGTTTTGAGAACATGTATTCTGCTAAATACAATGCAAAGTCTCCATTTCTATTATATTGGGGTAGCTGTGTTTTAATATGCCGCCATGTACCTTCAATTGTATTAGTGTGTGCTCCTGTAATTTCATCCACAAAAGAAATGCTATGGTTTACAGTTAAGTGGTCAAATCCCAAGGTGTCTAAGCTTCGATAAGCCTTCCAGCAGTCTGATATTGTAGTTGTTCCTGGGCGAATCCACTCTTGTATAACACTGATAAGTGTTTGTGCTGTACGATCATGTACAGCCACAAAAAAAGAGTCTCCACTATCACGTTCAACATCTCCAAACACCCACTGCCCTTCAACGTGATGGCCCCGATGATACTTTCTTTTCCCGAATTTACTTTCATCAATTTCAACTGTTTTGCCAGGTCCGCCAATCATCTGGCTGTTCATTTCAATGTACTCCAGAATTGTCTCTCTTATACACTGGCTCCAGGAGGCCATTGTATTTGATCCAAACCCATATTCTTTTATTATCTTTGATGTACCAATTTTTTCGAGCACATCATATGTCAACACAAAGATTTCAGCTATGGTCAGTTTGCTTTTAGAAAACCATGATGATACTCGAATAGTCTTTGAAGCATAGCAAACACTGCTGTTATTTGTTTTTTTCCCACAGTACCATGTTATGCCATCTGATAGTTTGCGATCATTTTTTAGAACCATCGAGCAATTGCATTTAGGACACAGCATACTACTCTGAATCAGCTCAGCCTCCTTTAAAAATTCGACCAAAATTTCTTGCTTTGTGCACAAAAACACAAAGAACAGCCTAGTGGGGATACCATTTTTTCCCAAACAATTACCAATGGCTGGCAGCTGACAAGAACTGGCTATAATGGTTTGATATTTTTCTATTGTATTCTTTAGTGGTGCCATATTACTACAATATAAATTTCTTTAAATAGATTTTAATATAAAATTATTGTTATAAGGAAAAAAAGCAAAAGTTAAATAAAAAAACCTAATAATAACAAAAAACAAGAAGAGCTCTGGCACACGCACCACGTAAAGAAAAAACTACATAAAGAAGTAGATTCTCCTGCCTTTCCGACCCTCTGTAGTTTCTGGCCCGGCTACCATAATTGGCGCATTATCTGCCACTTGGCGAGTCAGAATAGAGTTGGCGAGAAAATGGGGTTATATGCAAGTTTAGCCCTATTTTGTAATAGCATCACTTCAAATATTTCATACATTTTTGAATAATTAATTATGTTTATTCCAAGTTTCATATATTTTCTTCAACCTATTTATAATTTTAAATTATGGGAGGGCCATTATTTACAAAATATCCATTTATATTTCAATAAATGATTAAAAACTACTGATGTTCAAAAACTTTGACTACTTTATTAAATTTTTAAAAGAAATATTGTGTAAATGGTTAAAGGGTAAAAAAGTATGCTAAATTATAGATATAATACAAAAATTCGGCCCAAATTATTAATTAATTAATTACTCATAACTCAGATTAATGTTATTTCAGTACCATATGTATAAATATTTAGATAAACAAAAATATCACAAATTGTTTGTAAATTTTATTATTATCCACCATCACAAGAAAGAATAAAAAAGTAGTAGTCAATGAATATCACACATTCTTTCGCGATACATACCTTATACCATTAAGCTCTATTCAGATGAAAAGTTCCGGGTTTGAAAGCACCAAAAAATTTTGAAAAATAAATCAGATATGAATGCAAAGTTTATTTAATAATGTCACAAATTCACATTAATTAGCATATTTATGATTTTAATGTAATATTTATGTAGTACAAATCTATTCCGTTTAACATCTCATCATGCCACCTACTTATGAGTATAATTCCTCCGATGTACAAAAATTTAATCCAGTATCAACAAATTGTTTATATTAAATAATTGAGCAATATAATCATGCATCGCTTTTGACGCATCAATTTATCAAATTAATCAAATGATTAACACTATTTTATCCTACAGTATATTCAAGAAAGCAATGAGAGCAGCATCACGGGATTGCGTCGTTATAGTAGCAGTTGGCGTTGGAGCAAACCGCATGTATTCGTTACCGAGTAACGGGTACAACGGTTGACTCGAAGTACCGGTTCGGTACTCGCAAATTCATTTCGTTACTCGCATCTGTTCGTTACTCGCATCTGTCGTACGAT
>KL821857.1:0-37194 GCA_000611955.2 Stegodyphus mimosarum
CCAAACCGGGGGGGCCCAATTTTTTTTACGGAAAAATCACAAAAAAATAAGATTCTCAAAAAAAAAACTCATCGAAATCCCCCTGGCCTCCTCCATCCCAGTACATAGAGATACCATTGAAAATTTCACCTGCCCGTTACGGCAGTTCTAATCGAGATAAATCGAAACCGCTTCTACTGAAGATGTATCCCCGGGGTTCTAAGCATGGCCGCAGTTTTATCGATGTATCTCAAATTTTAAAAAAATTCGCACTTAAACCTGTTTTTCGCTGGACTTTGTTTTTTTACGAAAAAAAATATTTTGAAAACGCCGTAACTGGGGTCGATTTCGGGTTAGAAACCAAAAATTTTATATCGAGGCGATAGCGCTCGAGGAGAGGAAGACAATGGTGGTGGAATTTTTTTTAAGAGCGAAAAATTTTTTTTTGACCATTGGTTTCAAGGTCGCACTGCCCCTCCCCAGGTCGACCCAGAGACCTCGTTCTTGCGCGTATCGACAGGTCTCGGTACACTCTATAATTGTATACATTTTGGTGCAAATCGGTTAGGTAGATCCTGAGATATGAATTTCGGGTTTTGGGGGGTTGTAGCCCCGTGGGGCCCAACTTTTTTACGGAAAAATCACAAAAAATTAAGATTCTCAAAAAACGAAACAACATCGAAATCGGACCCCCCTGGACGCCAATTCAGGGGGCAATAGCTCCGCCCCCGATCGGAATTTTTTAAAACTAAATATATAGTTGGAAAGTAGACCGCGAGACGAACAAATCGGTGGTGGAACCATCCAAATCGGATGAGTAGTTTGGGAGTTATTCGCGATTTCCCCAAAGTGTTTTTTAGCTCGAGAAAAACGTTTTGGGGAAATTTCAAAAGTTTCGTTAGCAGAATTCGATTTCTAATTAAGGTAGATGCAAACCGCTTTCGCTGTAAGCATATCCCCAGGGGGTCTGTGCACCCCCGCAGTTTCATCGCTGTATGTCAATTAGAAAAAAATTCTCCCGTAGAGCCTAATGTTAAAACTGCTGTATCCCAGTACATAGGGATACCATTGAAAATTTCAACTGACCGTTACGGCAGTTCTAATCGAGATAAATCGAAACCGCTTCTACTGAAGATGTATCCCCAGGGGGTCTATGCATAGCCGCAGTTTCATCGATGTATCTCAATTTTTAAAAAAATTCGCAGTTAAGCGTATTTTTCGCTGGATTTTGTTTTTTTACGAATAAAAATATCTTGAAAACGCCGTAATAGGGGTCGATTTCAGCCTAGATACAAAAATTTTATATCGAGGCGATAGCGCTCGAGGAGAGGAACACAATGGTAATGGAATTTTTTTAATAGCGAAAACTTTTTTTGACCCCTGGATTCAAGGTCGCATTGCCCCGCCCCAGGTCGACCCAGAGACCTCGTTCTTGCGCGTATCGACAGGTCTCGGTACACCCTATAACTGTATAAATTTTGGTGCAAATCGGTTCGGTAGATCCTGAGATATGAATTTCGGGTTTTGGGGGGTTGTAGCCCCGAGGGGGCCCAATTTTTTATGGAAAAATCACAAAAAAATTAAGATTCTCAAAAAACGAAACCGCATCGAAATCGGACCCCCCTGGCCTCGTCCAGGGGGGGCCGTACGGTCCCAATTCAGGGGGCAATAGCTCCGCCCCCGATCGGAATTTTTTAAAACCAAATATATGGTTGGAAAGTAGACCGCGAGACAAACAAATCGGTGGTCGAACCATCCAAGTCGGATGAGCAGTTTGGGAGTTATTCGCGGTTTCCCCAAAGTGTTTTTTAGTCGAGAAAAACGTTTTGGGGAAATTTCAAAAGTTTCGTTACCAGAATTCGATTCCTAATTAAGATAGATGCAAACCGCTTTCGCTGTAAGCATATCCCCTAGGGGTCTGCGCATCCCCGCAGTTTCATCGCTGTATCTCAATTAGAAAAAAATTCTCCCTTAGAGCCTACTGTTAAAGTTGCCGCATCCCAGTACATAGGGATACCATTGAAAATTTCAACTGCCCGTTACGGCAGTTCTAATCGAGATAAATCGAAACCGCTTCTACTGAAGATGTATTCTCGGGGGTCTATGCATGGTCGCAGTTTCATCGATGCATCTTATTTTTTAAAAAAATTCGCAATTAAGCGTATTTTTCGCTGGGCTTTGTTTTTTTACGAATAAAAATATCTTGAAAACGCCGTAACTGGGGTCGATTTCAGCCTAGATACAAAAATTTTATATCGAGGCGATAGCGCTCGAGGAGAGGAAGACAATGGTGGTGGAATTTTTTTAATAGCGAAAAATTTTTTTTTGACCCGTGGTTTCAAGGTCGCACTGCTCCTCCCAAGTCGACCCGTAGCCGAAACTCTAAATCAACTTACCGATGACGGACTGGAACCTCTCGTAATTTTTTCTAGAATCCTCAAAGCCACTGAAGTAAAATGCATTCCACATAATAGACAATTATTAGCAATCCATGCACCCATTCAAAAATTTAGGCATATAATAAAATTAGAATCAGCTTATGGTGTTTTACATCTTTACTTCAGTGTTCAATCCTTGAACCCCACAAATACTAATAAGCGAATAATCGCTTAAGTGTGCGGCCCACCAGCGGCCGAGCGGTAAAGACACTGAACGCTGGTAGTTCGCTTCGAGGTTCGAATCCCGCGAACGGGGTGGCTGCTTGGGCGTTTTCGTGGTTTTCCCCATGTGTAACGTGTATACGAGCCAGTTTCCCTCAGAAAGTCCTCCACGAAAGCATCCCTCTCTTTAGGCAGATATCCCTCGTGTGCTTTGCCATCATTAAATAACCTAACCTAATCGCTTAAGCGTGTGAATAGAGATGTAAGACTTAAGAAGGGTTTACTACCCTTTATTTCTTAGGATAAATACAATCAACTCCTAACTCGGAGTGTAGAGCAAAGCCTCCACTTTTATTATTATTATTATTATTATTTAAAGAAAGAGAAATTCTTGTGTACCACAAATTATCACCCGAGGCTTACAAATCGTAAGTAAAAAAACCACAAAATCCTAAGTAATAACATTAACTTTCAGTAATACAATGAAATCAAACACAAAGAGGGGGGAAAAAGATATAAATATACAACAAATATATAGGCATTCCCTGCTCCGCAAACTTAATTGCACTACAGGTCCTTCCCCCCGCAGAACCGAGGCCGAGGTTCAACCTCTTTTCCGGAACCTTGAGGGGTCGGCGCAACGCACTCAATTTGGGGCGTCACTGGTCGTCAATTTGCTACCCACCAGTCGCACGGGCGAGCCCGTCGCTGGGGGACATTACCCAGCATACCCAGGGCGAGCCCCGGGCTACTAGAACCACCCAGGTCTAAGACATGCCAGAACCCCGGGCCGGCCAATAAGTGACCTTTCCGGAGTCCCCAGAACCACCAGGTTCATAATTTGTATACCCCCGTGGCCGAGACTGCCTAGGTACAGATCCTAGCCAGTAGCTTCGCAGAGTTCTCTACGTCGACCCCCGGGGGGGTATAAATATACAAACAGATCATTTGCAGTGTTTAAAATAAAAGTCATCAAAAGATCGGTAGGCCGAAGGTGAAGATACAAAATCATAACATTTCGGCGGCCAATGAATTAAAATGAGAATTTCTGCGCAAAAACAAGCAATTGGCCAGTAAGCAAGAAGGCAGATATTTCGGTGCACAAAAGTGAAAGTCTACTTTTGGTCCCGCTCTGCAAAAAGACGCTGAAGGTGCAGAAACTGACTTAATTCACTATTCTGCTAAGTTTCGAATATAAACAAATATGGCTGCTATGGTAAACAATTGGGCTTAGCAGCATTCAACAATTTTTAAACTGTTAATAATTCTTCAACTATTGCATACAGATTAACTAACATTATAAAAACCTTAATCGGAAGATAAGAGCAACATAATTCAATCATTTTTAGAGCAAAAAATGCACAGTTTACCAACGCATATATATATATATATAAAGAAAACGAGCTCACGGAGCCGAGAAACAAAATGAGTTCATTTTTGTGTTATGCGAGATACATACATACATACGTACAGACATCACGGAACAAATCTCTTCTGAATGCACTTTAAATCCTTTTTGCAACCGGTTTTCGGTAAAAGATTTCTCTGCTCCGTCCTTAAGTTCACATGTCACTCAAAAACATGGTTAAACTGCATTCGATAGCAGTAAAAATGGATATTTTCGTTTGAAATATGACACCCGAAAATTTTCCCGATTATAATACTTCCTTTACTTCGTACAAGGAAGTAAAAAGCAAATGTTTCTGAAATTAGTCATACTTTGTAACGTTCTTTCAGTAAGAAGATTTCAAAACATCTTCGTATGTCATAACAATTGAGAGGAAATTCAGATGCACTGAGTGTGAAGTAATGCAAGGTCGCTTGGTCGATGCCGAATTGAACCGATGGCAAATCGAAGCAAAATCCTGAAAGGAAAGTTAATAAATAAATAAATAAATTCTGAAAGTTTATTAGATTTTTGATTATGCTCAAAGGGGTGTTTTTTGTGTTAGCATTATTTATTAAATATTATATTCTTCACACTTAAGCTAATTCAACAGCAATATCACAAAATAATTTGAAAAGTGCATATCTTTAGAATTTCTGATACACAGTATAGCGCGCCGGAGATTTTTTTTTCCTACCGTGTTGCCATTTGAAATCTGAGGTGTGATGAAATCTGATGTCCATTTAATAGTGACGGATTAGCGTCATCTTGTATCATTCATTATTTTAACTAACCAAGTTATTTTTAGTTTGAACTTTCCTATCGATATCTCGAAGTTTCAGTTGCTTCCCGAATTGAGCGCGAGCGAGATATTTATGCAAATCGCATATATCTGATAGCAGTTTAAAAGGCAGGAGTTAACGAGAAAAACAGACAGAGTCTTGGATTTATCGCCGTAAGGCTGTGCGCGCAAATATTTCCTCTGTCTAGTGAAAGTTCGCCTTCATAGGCAATTGCAATTACTAGTTCTTACTTGTGAAATTCGCATTATTGCATTTCCCTAAGAGTTAGGCTTCCCTCGCCGTCCTACTTAAAGTTAAAATTAGGAAATTGAATTGTTAACACGCTTTATTTTATATTATTTTAGTTCAGCCCAAATAGTGGCTTACTCTCAAGTCGGAGAGTTGTAATTATTTGAATTAAAGGGTCCTTTAAACCCTCCTTCTGACGTGTAGTTCTTCAACACTAAAGGACATAGCCTAGATTTGCCCACTGTCCTCTACATAGGGTTTCACAGTGAATGTTTAGCAAGAAGATTAAGAGATTACAGTTGAAACCTTACAATCTATCCAGGTAAAATATCCTACTTTTTACAGAAAAGAGGCTGTATGCCCACTGCTAGGTTGATTTTGTCGAAATATTAACTGTATTAAGCTCAACGCCATAATACACAGCTCATATTTTATTAGGAGTGGTTAAGTTTTGAATTTAAACCAGGGAATATTATGTTTCTATCAAAGTTACTCAATTATTTTTCAGTGAAGCATTGTGCATGAAATTAAAATTTTTTTAGCCGAAAGGGACGTTAGTCCAAATGCTCTCGAAATGTGAATTGGTGTGGAAATGAAAAAAAAAACGCCTCTTTGGCGTAATATAAAATTTGAAAGCTTTGAGATTATATCTGTTTTATTTTATTAGCCCAAAGGGGCATTAACCCGAAAGCTATTACTCTCGAAATAGGATTTTGCGTCGTCCGCTATAAATAGCAAATCACTTTTCAAATTGTTAGCACCAAATATTATCTCCCTGTGTATTATTTTTAAAGAAATTAAGATAATGAAGAATCTTCATGTATGTGTGCCTGTTTCTCACATTGTGAAAAAACGATGGTATCTAAATCTATCATATTTTGAATCATCTTTTAATATTTGAAAGTCATATTTGAATTTTTTAGTCCTCCACTCGAACGTGTGCAGCTGGAAGTCCGAATTTTGAATTTCGAATTTTATTTTTCATGTTTTGTAATATTTGAATGAATTTTTCATTAACAAACCTGAAAGATCTGAAAGCGAGCAACGCTGTAAGGAATAAAACATTTTTACCTCAGCGCGCGAGACTGTCTATCAAAAATACTAATGGTATTGTGATAAGGTCGCATAGAGGTTCTTTGCCCAGGATGAATGATTTCCGAATGCCAGGTATCTCTTTCAGACCACAGGAGAAATCCTGTTGCAACGAGGCGCCTTTGCTAATGATTCCGGTTGCAGCCTCGAAGGTCACTACTACACCACAGTATGTTTTTTATAAACATTTTGTGATTTAGCTGTTGAAATTAATTTTATATGGTGTAATGCGAATAATATGATATTAATAAATAAATTTAACACACAAAACGTTAGTAATAAAAAGGAAAAAAAGAAATAACTTTGCAAGCCATCTTACTAAGAAAACTTAACATTGATATGATGAACCAAGAAAAGACTGAAAAATAAGAAAACTGTATGCCAACACGTAGTACTGCATCGTTAATTCTTAACATGTACTGCTATGTTGCTAAATTATTCTGTTGAATTGTATATGGTGTACGTGCGAAGAAAATGGTGCTTAAAACTAACAAGGCTAAAATAATAAAGCTAAAAAGAAATGGGTTAACAGAAGCGAGTACAACAGCAATCTGGTGGATTGGGAGCTCAGCGAGAGCTTAAAAAACCTTAACAAATCTTTTTGGGTGATCGTTGAAATCTCAACCATTTCGCCCACCCACCACTTTCGGAAAATCGTTTTTGATGAGGTGTGCTTTTTACTGATTTATATCTACTTTTCTGCGTAGAATTTAAAAAAGTTACATTCGTTACAATCTTCCATATTAAATGCAGCGCTTTTATGTATTGTTTCGTTCTCAACATTTTAAAAAAAATGCCTGTACATTAAGTACTGGAGTTTCTCGATATTTAATGCAATACATTCTTAAAAATGTTATTGTGATGGCGTTTTTTCTGATAGCGGGCATGTTTACTCAGCGTGGAGATGTAAATTTGAAAGAATGTACTTATCATACGCTTTATATTGCTATAGGTAGACTTGCTTTCATCCACTTTCAAATAAAATATGAATAGTGAGTAAGAAATTTATTTAAATAATTTTATAAATTAGGTATAAAACGCAAAACTATTTATAATAAAATGGACTAAAGATATATCACTTGAAAAAGTATAAATATAGAAAACTGTTAATATAAAAATAGGACAAAGTTTGATTACTGCAAAGACCCACAGTTTACTACAACTAATCACTTCCTTCGCTTCATCTAAGGCCCCACATTTTAGAAAAGCCTAAATTCATTCCACTGTTTAGACAAGCCGAAATTCATTTTATAAATTCCTCATAATCCTCCTTCTTCTTTTTTTTTTCCAGGTCCAAAGGGGCTTTTTCTCTTAAGGACTATTGTTTTCGTTTTCCAATTTTGCGTCGAATCACTCTGAATGTCCGTTTCACTTTTCAAATTGTTGCCACCAAATATTAATGTCGTGTATTATATTTGAAGAAATTAAATAATGAAGAATTTGCATAAATGTTTGTATGTTTCTCGCATTGTGATAAAACAACGGTACCTAGAGCCATTCAATTTTGAATGGCGTAATCCTACCGCGAATATGGGCATCTTGAAGGGCGAGTTCGAAATTTGAAATTTGTTTTATTATCGATTTAATATTTTGATTTCGTTTTTCATATTTCGTAAAACTTTAACGAATTTTTGATGAACAAACTCAAGGATTTCAAAGCGAGCAACGACAACGTTGTACGGAAAAAAATATTTTTATTTCCAGCGCGCAAGATTGTGTATCGGAAATTCTAAAGCTATGTTCAGTTTGAAAATATTTTGCGATATTGCTCTTGAACTGAATTCTGAACGAAGAGGCAGAGCGGACAGAAAGACCAATCAGGAGATTAAGTAAGGTGATGTACGGTAGCACATGCGCAGATATGCAGGTAGACGTAATGGGGGAGTGTCTGAGTAGTATAAAGCATGTTGTCGGTGTAAGATCAGTATTTCTGTCAAAGAGATTGCACGCCGTATAGCAGTTAAAATCACACCGAGTTGCTGCCTCAGCGAGAAATGGCGAATAATCAATCTGTTAGACGACATCTGGATGCTTTTACCCGAGGTCGAATCATTGCGAAGTTGGAGGAAGGCCGCAGTGTGACAAATGTGGCTGCAGAGTTCGGATTTGCTCACAGCATCGTTTCAGGACTTTGGAGACAATTTCAAACTACAGGAACAGCTATCCGGGGGTTTAGTAGTGGTCGTCCACGAGGAACCACACTCGCAGATGACCGGTATATTGCCTTACAGGCCAGACGAAACAGGCGGCAGACAGCGGGAGAAATCGCTAGACACACGACACAGGCGACTGGACGACCGATATCGCGTTTTACCGTGGCCAGAAGACTGCACGGTGGTGGTCTGTTTACACAACGCCCTGTACGGTGTGTACCTCTAACGCCTGCCCATCGAAGAGGGCGTTCTCTGTGGTGCCGAGAACACCGGAATTGGAGAGACAATGAATGGGGAGGAGTACTCCTTACAGAGCAGATTTGGTATGAGTTGCGATTCTAGACACATACACATCTGGACAGAGCGGTGAACACGCAATAACCCCTTCAACATCATCAAAAGGGACTGTTTTGGAAGTCGCGGAGTTCTCGTCGCGGAGTTCTCGTTTTATATTGGATTTTGGACGTATTGTGATTGATTTAGTATTTAATTTCTAAAATTTATTCCTGGCCTCATAATAAAAATACTACAAAACCTTTTCATATTTTCTTGCATCAAATTATCCATACAACACAGTGTTAATATGAAGAAGAGTTAAGAAGGCAGTTATATTTATTAAGCAACAGCTAGACCATAATAACGTTTCAAACTTATACTCATCGTTTAGCTTCTAAAATCCGAAATAAGAATGGCTAACTTAGAGGAACCAAAGAAATGAATTCTGATATTAATCTTCTAAGACACCAATTAATATCCATAGCTATGAAATGTCGTTCTTGTTTTAATAGATGTATGTTTTATCTAATATTGGAAAATAAATCTCAAACTTTCAAACGTAACTCGCAAAATGCAAAATACTTTTTTTAAAATCTTTCTCCAGACATAAATTATAATAAGGAGGAGATATTATTGACACTAGAAAACAAACTTTTGAGCTGATGTATTTAAAGGAATGGAATGAAACCGGGTAGAAGGTTTAGACAAATCAGCTAGTAAAATTACCTATACTATCTATATATGAGATTCTAATTACTGCAAATGATTTTGATAAGAATATTCTATACCTTTTCAAAAGCTGCCCTCTTTTGCTGTAATAATTCAGCGTGTAGTACATTTACAACTGTTTCACAGTCAAGTTTACTTTAAATAAAATTATTTTGATGTGCTAAAATCAGGATTCTTGGTAATCAAATCAGGGCATTATTAGAGATGTACCATCAACTACGCTTTTAGAAAAAATTAACCATGAGAGAAAAGAAAGATAACTAATAATTATCTGCAACATTTTATATAACAAACATGTTATTTCTCCATCAATTTGCAATTCGAATAAATTTCATATTTATTTAATTTCTATGATATATAAACAATATGACTTTTTATCACAATTAATAGCGTTTTTTAACATTACATAAAACGTCTAAGCTCATATATGTATGTTAAATGTAGTTCCTGTAATTGCACAGTTCATATTATTAAAATTGGTTTTAAAATTTAATGCACAGTTTCATTTACACCTTCTCTTTTACCCAAGATAATTTTTTTATTCCAGATATATAAACAAAAGTGATGATTTATTTAAGTATATATCTAAATATGAATGAACTCTTATTAAACTTTGAATGAATTCAAGAGAGTTTTCTACCATTCAAAAGAGTACATACTCTTTTAAAATGATCTGTTTTAAAAACTTGTAGAATAAGCTAATAAATGCTACAGCAAAAATAAGTTGGCTTTTCCTAATTAGAATAAAAATTAAAAGTTAAGTTTTGTACAAACCTATGAATGATTTCATTTCAGAATACTAAACAACAGCAAGCTTAATAAAAGCAATGAAAGTACCTGATATTTTTCTCCAGGAAATCTTAGGTTCAGGTGAACCGGAAGCTATACAGTTTATATTTATAGCATCTCCAACCTTAGTTATGACACCTTTTGGCTCTTCTTCCCATTTTGGAGGAGCTGGAAAATTATGAATGACCCAATAAAATGTACTACACCATTAAATTTATTTTAATTTTTAAACAAAGAAGAATTTTAAATTTGATAATGTTTGTCTCAGTTTATTTAAGAATCCTTCTCCTAAGACCAGAGAGCTCTAATCTCCATGATAGAGATTCAATTATAAAATATTCAGAAAAGCGTTAATATTAGTTAAGGTAAAATGAAATACAGATATTTATGAAATGATTAAAGATGTAAATTTTATTGATTTTCACATAAAATCTTGTAAATAAACTTCCTTAGTATAGAATAAAATCTCTTATTTTCAGAATACATTTTTTATTCTCAGCTTATCTAGAAAAGATACTAAGCAAAGGAATGAAACAAGTTTTAAAGGAAAGTTTGGTACTTACTTATTATAGCGGCCTCAAATTTAATCGCTGATCAATCGAGATATAACATATAGAGCGGTACAAGAACACCAGGCGAGATATGTAGATTGATTAGCGATTCATTGTTGGGAGCCGCTACAAGAAGGAAGTGTCAGTTTAATATATGCTAATTTTGGAGCCTTCTTTATTTATAAAACAATTTATTTCTATATCTTAAATTATTCTTTTTGGAAATTTTCTTACAAGTTACCCTGCTATTCAATTTTTATTAGCAAACTTTAACTCGCAAAAGCACTTCTTTTACAAATAAATTGTTATTCCTATAAATTGTTTGCGAATTTTACCAATATTAACTGACATCCAAACAATATTGCATAAACGTAAAATGCGGAGCACTTTATCCGAGACTTTTAAATTAATTTTAACCACGATGAACAATATAATTACTATAAAATACATAAAAATGTAATGCACATTTCATAAATGCAAAAGCCAATAGCTCTTACTGCCACACCAGTGAAAATAAAAGTCACACGATTTAATTGATAATCATATGAAAGTAAAAAAAACTGCAGATAATTTACATGTTTTATTTAACTTAATTAAGCACGTACATTTAATATATGACTTCTGAAGTAAGAGCTAATGACTGTAAGTACTAGACAGAAATGTCTGTCGAATATATTGCTTTTAAGATATATACAAGCAATTAATTAGATAATCATATACTTAAAACAGAATTTAATATTAGAACTTGAGTTAATAGCACAGAAAACTCAGTGTTTCATTAATTTGTCAGCAATCTTATACCCTTCAGATTCTTTGAATACTGATTTGATTCTTGAAGAAATAACATAGTAAGTTCTCTCAAAACACAGCTATTAATAAAGATTATGCAGATTCGAACAATATGTTACTAGTGGTCATATATTCTAGGAACACAGTAACTTTTACCGTGGGCAAATTAACACATACTTTTTAGCTCAGAATTTAAACAAAAGTTAAGCAGCTTACGTTTCTCGTGAGAGAAAAAAAAACATAAATTAAGATATTCTACATTGCTTTCATTAAAATGATATTGGATGAAGTGATGAAAATATATCTGTATCAAATAAAATGTATGAATGACATTTCAGTGTACGTCTTCATCAGAATCTTATTGAGAATATTTATTTAAAATGATGTACGGTTATTTTGAAATGTTCAATAGAAAGAACAGTTCATTTTATTAGAGAAATGTGTTTTAATACGCCTATTGCGTATATATATGCTTTAACATTAACTATAAAATTAATTAACTATAAAATGTAGTCACATTTTATAAGTTATTCATTGGAAATGTTGATCAATAAGCAAAACCAGCAAAAGGGTGATCACATTGTAATCAATGATATCCAGCTTAGTAAGTACAATACATTATAAATATGCATTAAAAGTTTATATAAAAATACTATAAAATAACAATTTATGTAATTTTTAAAGCATGTCTTCAGAATGTATTCTTTTCCACATACCTTTTACTTGCAGCTGGGCTGTAAATCTATCACTTCCAGCAGCATTCGAAGCAATGCAGGTGTAATTTCCATAATCGGAGAACTGTACCGAATCGAATACTAATACAGAATGACTAGTTCCATCTTCTATTCGAGCAGTTTTAGCATAATCGGATATAGGCTGGCCATTCTTTTCCCATTGAAATTTTACAGGTTTAATAGCAGAAGTTGCTAAACACATCACAGATGCTACATCCCCTTCCTTAATATTATCTTCAAAATTGAATTTCTTGATTTTAGGGCTATCTATAAAATACATTTACCGTTATAAAATTATATATATGTATATATATTATCCATAAATGCATATTAATCTTTAAATGTTAAATTCGAAATTATGCACATTAGAATTGTAATATTAAAAATGAGTACATATAGATTTTTAGCCTTATGCATGCAACATCAGATTATTATGGTGAAATTAATAAAATTGTATTGATAATTTGAAATGAGTTTCTTAGGGGACTTTTTTAGGGCGTTAGTAAAAAAGTACTTTTTACAGAAAGTGACATAGCCCTTAACTATGGTAGTATTTTTTCCTTAACTGAAATATTTAGAAATTTATATCACTTTAGCGCCAATACTATTTTTAAGCATGTTTTCAATATTAGAATTAAGTTTTTATAAACGTCTGATATTAAGTGAAAATTTATAATTACCGATAAATTCATTTAAAAATAGAAATAAAAAAGTAAATCTGAAATTTTAAAATAAGTGTCAATTTTAATACGATTACTGAAGTGAGCTTTTAATAGAACAGCTAGTTTTTCTTAAATATAACAGGCGTGTTAACATTTTCCTTGCAAATTAAAGGACAGAAGTAACAATATATTTGAATATCAAGTCAGAATTGCAGTTTCGGCCCGTAAATTTTTAATTAAAATTTTTATCTTTTCCTTACGATTTTTCACACAAAAAATGGTAGTTACGTATTTAATGTCATTTCACACACCGGTTTCATATAATCAGTTTTAGATTTAATAGGCAAGAATAATATGATTCCTGTGAAAAAATTATACTTGTTCTATTTCCTTTTTTTCAAATGGAACTCGATCAAATGATTTTTATCAAACGCGTAAATGTTCTGTTAGCAAAGTTGACTGAATATTTATATTTTAGAATTTATAACTCTCATTCGGAATTATTTTAAATTACCTTTTTTGTATGCTGCAGATAGTACCTAGTAAAATTAAGTTAGATTTATTTTCTTCTTAAAGCTCAGTTTAAAAAGTTATTTTGCACAATTACCAAGAAAGGCTTTCAATAGCCATTTAATTATTTATTTATTTATTTTTTGTTATAAATTATAAACTCTTTCCTTAAAATTGTGAAAGTAATTTTATGTTGATTGTGTTTTTATTTAACTTTAGAAAATAGATTTAAAGCTTTTTTAAAGTAAGACTGGCTAAAATTGAAAGAGTATTGGTAAAGACAGCCTTCAGATTAAAAGTTCAGATTCTTCTGTGCAATGAAATCTCTTCAATTCGAAACATCTACACCTAGAAAAACAGTTGGAGTTATCAGGATTTCGAACACTGAAAGTATTACTGAAATCATTATACTTAGCTGAAATTTTCTGAACTTTCGCTTTCTTTTTAATTTTCTAAAACTTTGAATTAACGATTGTTCATTGCAACTTGCAACCAGCAGAACGGTTTGTAAGACAATGCACGAAATTATACATTTTACTACAAAAAACAATCCATCTCACTGAAATATAATCATATATCTTACTAGGAAAAAACAAAAAAAAATTCATTCAGTATCAGTAAATTTATTATTATTTCATAACAGTATCAAGAAGACTCACCTGCCGTACATAATCCAATCGGGAAGATGCCTAAGACTGTCCAACCCAAAAACGATGTTATTTTTCTGATGATGCACATGCTTGAGATCGCAGAACACTTAAGCGTGCAGGTGTTGCAGAATATAAAAGTGTAGGATATATATTTCATAAGCATAAATTTTATATTATTATGCAATAAAACCCCAACTAGTTGCTGGAATTAAAATAGGAATCATATTATTAAGACACGTTAACTGCACAGCTGAGAACTTAAACATGGCGTAAAAATACAGTGGCTTTTAATGTTCTTACAACACATTGGTAAGCAGCGCCACACTTTGACAACATTTTTAACTAAATGTAAACTACAGATATTTCATCAAAAATCTGCATAAAGTAAAAAACGATTTTTATGGTAAAGACATTACTAAATTTGCGAAGTGTTTAAATGCATTTCCCAGAGAATGAAAGAATATTACTAGTCCTGTAAAGTGGTCTTATGTAATTTTTTATTAAATTATTTCATGCTCAGTGAGTATATTATAAGGAAGGTGAATTGAATTCAGTAAATTTGATACAATTTTCATAATTATCGCAAAAATCTTGTACAGAGTAAAAGAAAAACTCACTTCTTAACTGTACAAAATTCATTGGCGGAATTCGTTGATGCTAGACTGTCCTGATGTTTTATTTGGAGCACGTAGGTTCATATGTACTTTAATTGCAAACCCATAAGTTTAATTAGTGTTATTTGTTTCGCATAAGAATCTTTCAATGATATTAGAGAAAATAAAACAACTAAAATTCACCTTCGAGTTTGATTGAATATATATGGTACTCATTTTCTAATAAAAAAGAATGAAATATTTTACATTTCTGTTACGTTTCTCTACATGAATTTCCTTATATAATTAAAAAAACATAAGGTGCTTCAATGGTATTTCATATGCTATCTTAAAAACGCATGTAAAGCAAATAGAGTATTTTTGACATTTCAAAGGCATAGTAATATCAACAATAAAAAGAAAAGATTTAATACCTTTAACCAATATCTTTAATTACTGTATTGTAAGAGTTCAAATAATGTTAATTTTCGTAGGAGCAAATTAACAGTATAAAGTAATATTTACACGCTAGTTACATGGAACTGATTTTTTGAACTATTTATCAGGCGAACCTAAATCTAAAGATAGAAATTATTTTAAAACTTAAAATCATTTACTTATACTAGAGATATTAAAAATAATTTTGGCAACAAAAGAAATGTAATCAAACCTGTGTTGTAACATCTTCAAAAACGGGCAAAAAGCATCCCGCACTGCATTTTATAACAGTGAGAAATAAATAAAACTTTGAATGATGTAAGGAAACACTCAACACTGTTATATATTAACAATTTTTAAATTACAATGTGATGGGAAGTTTCTTAAAATGTAGCAACGTTAGATAAATATAAGTCACCCCTGGGGCTTTTAGAAAGACCTTTTGTAAAAAAATCGCCATGCGTAAAAATATCGTATTAAGTTAATATCACTATGGAAGAAGAAAAGAAACTGCTGTTCAGTTCCGTTAGCGTGCATTACAATGTTTATGGAAAACGGAAGTATACCACATATCAAACACATCACAGTATAGTATTATTTAAAAGTATTATTTAAAAGTATTTTCAAATAAAATTAACGCATCCATTTATTTTCATAGAATATGATCTTAAGTTCTGTTCATTCTGTGCAGTCTTTTTCTGACAAGTAAAAATATTATAAAAGTTACTGAGGATTTTTTCAGTGCAGATACGATGAAGAACAAAGGCCAAAATATTTGCAACAAACATACTGCATATTGACCAAGTTATCCCCTGATATGCAAACCCAGTAAATCTGTTTATCAGAATACTGTACTTATGTAGCGTCCCAAAGAATAAATAACTTTGGAATTTAAATGAATTACGCGTAAAAGTCCAGCTGCAAAAAGATAATAAAAGTATGTTCATTACTTCATATAAGAGAAAGGTTAACGTATTTCATTTGGAAAATACAATTCGGGAATTCTCTAGTAGATTACTCACTTAAAATTAGGCGAAGCTCACAGAAATTCATTTGTTAATCAAAACTCATTTTTTAATGAATAGATAGGCAAAAGTCAACTTGCCAAAAAATTACAAAAGAAAATATTCTTTTAATAAGATTAGCTAAAATTTCCTTCTGTTTTACGCAAGGAATATTTTGACGCATACCTCGAATAGTAAGTGAGAAATTTGTTCTAATGCTTGGTAATATTCCGTTATCCGCTTCGCATTCGTAATACCCGGCATCTTCTGGTAAAGCTGAAGGTATTCTAAAAATGCTGGTGTTTCCTCTTTCTTTCTCATTAAGTGTGTTCGTAGTTAAATATTCAATTTTCTGAGTTTCTGTAAGAACAAACATAGAAGATGATAGAAACTAACAGTGTTCCAGAAAAAAACCTGACCAACATAAAATTTGCATCAAAGATGTCTTTTCAGAATGCCAAAGCTGAAAAAACTATTTTATTTTTTGATGATATTTTATTGAGTATTTAATGGCAATTAACTAAAAACTGCA
The DNA here is from genome assembly GCA_000611955.2 of Stegodyphus mimosarum. Classification (NCBI taxonomy): domain Eukaryota; kingdom Metazoa; phylum Arthropoda; class Arachnida; order Araneae; family Eresidae; genus Stegodyphus; species Stegodyphus mimosarum. Next base: position 16,500 of record KL821857.1, read on the forward strand.
AAAAAATATCTTTATTTATTTTAATTCTTGCTAGATGTATGTTGCAATCAATTATATTAGTCTTATGTTTCAATATTTGACACATATCCTTATTTAAATTGAGAAACACTTCAACTTGTGGATTTCACTCAGAATCAAATTACCTCCATGTAAACATTCTTCAACTTTACTTTTTCTTTATCTGTATTATTAGAGCTAAGCTTTAGATCTATACTTTTAGAATTGAACAACGTGTTTTAGATTATGTCAAAGGAAATTTTATAAAAATTGTTAAATTTTTACATTGCAAAACTTTTATTAAAATCATCTTCGGTTTGGTTACAAAAATGAAGATTATGAAGTTGTGTTCAACCACATTTAACAGTAAACAAATATAAAACTGCATATAAATATTCAAGCTCTTGTGCTGTGTTTTCCAGATAGAATTCGTTAACAGTTGAAGCTGCAGACATTGAGAAATTTTATGCTATAGAACTAAAAAATCAATCTCTCAATGCTTAAGATCTAATTCTCAGAAGCACCTTGTAAAGTATGTTTTATAATAGGGTGTAATGTAGTGAGCCTGCTCGTGATGCACCCTGGGTAACGCTAAATCCACTACAGCTGTACAGCACGAATCCTGAGATTGATTACTGGAGCAGTTAAAACCACTCAAATATAGACTATATGATTTACTTATAATAAACAAATAGAAGAGATTATTCAGGAAAAATACTTTGTGTCGTTATGAAAAATTAATTCGTCTTCCAGGTAATACGTACTGGAGAAATTATGATTCAAACAAAAATGGAAGATTAAAAGCACAGACAGAAAAATTTCCAAATCAATTTGACCCTCGGTGTGTTGTTGCTTGGAGGGTTCACTTGATCCAGCCCGTGCATAAGAAAACGACAAGTGAATCGGAGTTGAGGGCTATTGCTCTGGAGACTATGAACACCAATTATCCTTGTTAGGGCTGCTCTCATGTATATAAAGATGGATCACGCCTGTCTCAGAATGGATGTACAGGAGTTGGTGTCTTCTCTGACCTGTTTGCATTCTATTAATCCCTTGGTCCGTGTACCACTCCATTTGATGGGAAGGTCATTAGGTTAGCTTCTCAACAACTCCCTACTAGATGTAGCAGTTGAGAGTTTTGATAATGCTGTTATTTTGTCCGATTCTATGGCTAGCGTTGAAGGGATTCTCTTTTAAAAATATCTACTGCCTCAAGACGAATCGCTGTTGCAGCTTTTCAGTTAGAGACTGGATATGATTGCCTCGCGGGTCATTTACTTAAATTTGACATATTTTCGTCCTCTAACTACATATTATGTGGGACAGACACAGTTGTGGATGCTTCTCATCTTAAGGAATGCCCTAAAGTGACTAGACATCTATATGACAGATATTGGCAGGCAAAAGAGAAATTTCAAGATCTTCAAACTGTTTAGCATTTTTTTTGACCAAATTGTATTTCTTATTTTACATTTTGTTCTTTTTCATGTGTTTAGGTTGAGTGTACTTGTGATACTCTAGTCAATGCTGCTAGTATGTTCGAGTGCTACTACTAAAAAACAAAAAAGTATGTTTTGTTTTTGTCTGGAATATTTAAAAATATTATTATATCTTTCATATTTAAAAATATTATTATATCTTTAATATTTAAAAATATTTCTGTGGATATATTCCAACTCCTTCTCGTGTTTTAGTGGATAAGCAACAAGTACTTGATCTAGTTAGATCTACTGAGGACGTTAAATGCAGCAGAAATATCATCTTGAAAAGGTATCTAAATTCCCTAACATTGCTGAAAAATGTTGGGCACAAGTGGCGTAAAGAATATGTACTACAATTAAAGGGTGTTTGTTTCAAAATGCCTATCAACAAGATGTATGATGTAATATGTCCTCTTTTATTAATACGACATCTCCATATGTGAAGATTTGGGAAGGTTGTAGACGCTTATACAGGACCAAACGGTAAGGTATGCAGTTTCACATCGAAGACTTTAACTGAACGTTCAGGAGACCAATGCAACTACTTTATTACTTGGAACTTTAGAATTCTGTAATTGTATTTTGGTTTAATTTGATATGATTTAACTTTATTTCTGGTGAACTTCTTCATCCCGGAGGGAAGATGCAACAGTAATTATGCAAATATCACTGGCGGCTTGGCACAATGTGAGTAATGAATTTGTACTACTGTTTCTATCTTCTAAGGGAGTACTGTGAAGTCAGCTGCTGAGTGAAGCTTTTTTTCATCCATTTGCCATTATTTTCATTGCCAAATTGATGACGTTGCTGTAGAAAGAGAACGCTATTCACCCTGAATAAAGGAATAATTTACCTACAAAGAGTAGTTTATATGCAGTAAGGTAACATGTAATTAACACTACATATAGAGACGATTTGAAATAGGAGTGTGGCATCAGTACTGTCTCTCTAATGTATTCTCACATAAAGAATTGAATGGATCTTTTTGATAAAAACAGGTCAAACTATTAGCCATTCTAAAAATTATATAGCGTGCTGCTCAAGAAAACTTGAAATAAATACTCATTTCATTCTGTTTGTCTGCCTGCGTTGTACAAAATAACAGACCTGAAACAGAAATCTGCTATAACTACAGTATCAAGTTGACTCCAAGAGCACAAAAACAAGTAGATTTTACCTGAGCTAGGCTAAATCACACGTCAATCATGTTCAAACCAAAAGGGAGGATCAGTTTGCAAAAGAAGCGACAGAAACGTAAATGCCGAAGCTGTATCATGCCTAAAAGACATTAGCCATGCAAAATTCCAAATATTTTGGCCCGAAGTAATACAAACAAAATCTTTTCCAACCATTTTTCAAACCAATTTTTAATGGAGCATGGTCCTCTCCCTACTTATGTCTTTGAACGGAACATATATATTTCAAATATTAGCTTATATGGGGAAAGAGGCAATAATTTTCATTATATAATTATATGTCCCCTGATGCAAGACTTTCAATGTAAAATTCGTGAGTTCAACAATGACGCATGTATCAAATATTTCCTAAAAGAACAGTAATTAAATGGAAAAAGAATCAACTTCATAGTTTTTCCTATCTCAGACAACCAAAACTTTCCTACACTCCTTAGCAAGTCTTCTAATGTCCAGCTAAATGAACCCACAGATGAATTTTCAAGGCACTATGTAACTACTATGCTCATTGGCACGGACTAAAGAACAAGGCACAGGCTAAAGGACGGACTAATGGATAAGGATTCTAAACATCTTTTCTATGATATGCAGCCGATTGTTTGATGTAATTCTAATGTTGTGTTATTGTAAATTAGTTAATATTCATAATATTAAGTATAACTTATTTAGTATTAATATTTAGTGTATTTATTTTATATAGTTGCAATGTGAAGTGTTGTTAATTATTAGCACTTTATTTCTGAGGTGTCCAGTTTTATGATATGCTCACTATGAATTATGAATTTAATACGTTGTGTCAAGAGTGTTAGCATGAAGAGGTTATACCTGCTTACCTAACAGTAAATACCTGGTTTCCCGATGCTCGTTTCTTTTCTGCTCTACTGTTTTGTCAGGTCATTACACATAAAAATCCTCAAGTTATACATTCTCGAGGATAAAATTTAAGCAAGCTTAAAAACTTCTTTCTTTACATGTATGTTTTATTCTTTTCCCTACGGAATTAATCTTGGATGGAGATTATTTTGTTTGATACATACATTCTTCGCAATCGACGTTAGAATTCTCGTTCTGTTATTTCGATTTAAAATTCCTAAACTCATTATAAATCGAAATTGAATCTAGTGCATCTATCTATCTACATCATAACTCAGCTAACTAACAACAGCTGAAAAACATAGTTTAAAACAAAGCACATTTTGTTATGAAGTTTTGAATACTGCATATATCTTAATGAATAGTGCATTAAAAGTGAAATATTACGGCTATATTTGTATTCATCATTTATGTATTCTGATCAAAGTATGAGCTTAAGTTTATGTCAACACTGAATTTTAGTTATTTTCGGAATACTAACAATGTTATTTTAAACAAGATCATCAATTTCGCTTTTGCTGTGAATGGAGAAAACTGCTTTAAACTCACAGGGTCATTGATGCATTTTATTATTATCAAGCATAGCATTCTTTATCAAGATATACAATTTTAATTGTTCTACTTTCTTTTTTACATTTGTATTTTTGAAGCAAGTATGAGGAAACTATCGGCTTAACAGCGTCGTCGCTTGTAAGACCTATATATTAACCAGCGCATATCAACTTTTAAAATGATCAAAATTTAAAACATGAAGTACAGTTTTTTGTTGAATACATAGAGTATTTTTCATTTCTGTAAAATAGGAATTGTAATCATGAATCCTGAACAGCTTCTGATAAGTATGTGCACAGGGACTTTAAAAGGTAACGGACAAATAATTATATCGCTATAGTTTTGGTAGGAAAACGATAAAATTGCAAATATAATCACTAAAATGGAAGCCCATGCACATCCATAAACAACTTAGAATAGTCTAATCTGGAGCGGAGGAAAGCTTTGTAACTGCGAAGTTAAGAACTATGTTCCGCACACCAGTCGGTAAGATTTTTAAAAGATTTAATATTTTTAAACACTTCTTCCTTAAATACAAGACATTAGGAAATACCGTAGGCTTCCGGTAAAGCATCACATTTAAAGTCGGAACACCTTCAAATACAAATGAAATCATTGAGCCTTGAAGGGAAGTTCAGGCTGAAGTTGTAGAGATTATGCATTTTGCAGAAATGTATGCAAACTCTCTTATGTTCGAACAAAATAAAGCTATTTGACCACTTCTGGATCTGTTAACAGCGATCTGCAACTGCGTACTCACGTAACTCATGTCTGCACTTTGATAACTTATCTGCAGGTCATCAACATCCACTGATTCTGAAATGGGTGGAGGAAGATATCTTAAAAGAATTTAAAATAAAAAGAATAACACCAAGAAGACAACCATAAACACACCCTCCTCTTCGCAGAAAACATCTGATAACATTGAACCAGTCCTTACTTAAAATAAGCTAGCTTTAAAAAATTTCTGTATGAAAATGGCAGATTGCTGCTCAAGCGATTGATGTAAAGATCACTTCGAACTCCATTTCTCCATGCTTTCTCAAAAGCCTTTTGAATGTAAAAAAATGCTGACACTAAATGGTTCCATTTGATAAAGGCTTACCTGAAGGTGGTTTCCAGAGCATATTATCTATTGTTGTTCTACCTGTACAGAAATCATTTTCTTGTATGAGATTACTTTGTTTTTTTCTAGGTAATAGTCTAGGTTACTGTTTACCATTTTTTCAAACAGAGCTGATAGTCCGAGAGATATTTAGGGTCTTTTATTGGCTTAACTAGAGAAAACCAACACTTGCTTCCATGCATTTGGAAAGATATGCTTCCAAAGTATTAAAAAGGTATGGTCCTACGAACATTTAGATCATGTGGAATTACCATAGAAAATTTTAGAGTATTCAAAAGGATACAATTGAACGTATCTCACAGATCTGGGTACATATAGTCATTTCTACAATCAATTTGTAAATACAGCTCTTTTTCCGTTTTCTAAAATGGTCCGAGCAATTTTTTTACTTAGGTCTTTTACTGGAGCAGCTGAAGAAATAAAAACAGCTTTCTTCCACGCATTGGTACTGTATGCTTCCCTGATATTTCTAAAGTATGTTCCAAGCAGCATTTAAAAAATGTTGAATTGATATGACAGGACATTTTAGAGTGAATAAAACACTGGAATTGATAATATCACACAGACTGAAATGTGGTCCTACGAGACAATTTAAGTATCCGAACGTAAACCTAGAGCACATCAGGCGTGTTGAAAGTAAGGATAACATATTTTGTGTTAATCAGCTGACCCTCCTTATGCCTGTTGATCCGCTTAATATTACAGGCATTCTGCTTCGCAAGTTCTTTAAAGAATTCTTGAGATGGACAAAACGTCCAATTTGGAGATATCCCTCGGGAGGGAAATTTAAGAACTTGTGAATTGAAACAATGATGTTGACTGGTGCTATTTCTGTAAATCCGACAAGGGAACGTTGACTATTGCGAAGATCTATCAGAAATTCTCCAGATCTCAATTTTTTCATGATTTTAGGTTCATCTACTTAAGACTTGTGTATGAGAAAGGGAGACACATTTTGAAGTTTACAGAATATTGTTAATTACAATAAATCACAGACTATTAGGTTCTTTGGCATTTGCAAGAAACCTTTTTTGAAGATACTTGCGGAATTATACAAATTGAATGACAAAGAGCCATATTTAAAAAGAAAAAAGTTTCGGACCGGGCAGTTTCAGCCATTCAAGAGTCCAGCAAGGCAACGCAGATTTCCTACTCCGGAACTAGCCAGGTCTATACGCAGATTGACCTCCACAGTCGGTTTTACTGAAAACTAATGCATAAGCCATTGATATACAAGGATTAGTGACCAGCTTATTGACACTAGCGGGGGCAGCAATGCGCCTTCAGTTTTGACTGAAACAGATGCAAAGCAGCGTGCTGAAGAAAGTACCTCTCTCCTCAACAAACAGAACCCTCCTTTCCAGCCGTACGAGTCTCCACGCACGTCAACTCTACTACTACCTTCAAGTCAAACATGAAGGTAGTTTTTTTTCCATGCTGTAAGCCACAGACAAAGCATTTGTAACACCATCTCATAGCGAGTCCCATCCTTCCTAGAGAAATACACAAGGATCCCTTATCTCGCGATTGCCACGCACGTATTCATGAAGAGTAAGGCGCTAAGAGCTTGCATATTCAGATATTTATTGAACATATCACTTAACTTTATTACCGGACTTCAGCTCTCTTAAGCACTTGTGAAATCCTTTTAGTCCTGAGGCTAAGTAATCTGAGGAAGAGATTGAGACATTTCAACGCATCTATCAGGTACTCTAATTGATAACAGAATGATTAAGTGCAAATAATGCATTCAAATTGGGGATGGATATGTCATAAAATATTTATTTTCATTAAATGCTTTTAATGTTTTACTAATAAAGACTTTTAGGAAAATATTCCACCTTATCAGAAGTATTACAAAAATGTAAAATTCATAAACAATTATATTATCTAAGCCAGAATCAAATTTCAACTTCCTGCTAGTTTTAGGTAGAGTGCTTAAGTCTTTTTTCTCATAATTAAATAATCCAATCCTAGTATATTTATTTAATAGGGTAAAAGTGTTGTTCCCCAGCTTTTGAAATGTAGTTTACATAAAATTCATTTTATCATAATTTGAAATTTAGTTAATTGTTAAAACATAACCACACTTACTGTTCTTCGACGAGAACACAAATGTACATTATAGGTAATTATCGTTGGAAAGCAGGTCACAGAACTCTTCCTTCAAGAATGAATTTCGATTTTTGGATTTTACTGCTTATGGAAAAACACTCGAAGGCCAATTGCTTACCTACAGTTCCTTCGTGAAGGACGTTCTGAGTAAAACTACCTCATATACATCTTACACATTGGGAACGTCACCGAAACGCCCATGCAGCCAACCCTTTCTCCAGGATTTGAACTCCGGACCGAATAACCAGTGTTTAGCGACTTCCGCTCGGCTGCTGCTAGGCAACTTCCCTCTTGAAAACTGAAGACAGTAATGTCAAGTAGTGCATCAGGTTTCAAGGCGCATACAGATTAGTGCATGCACAAAATTTTTAGAATAATTTCTTCAACAAACATCAATGAAGCTTCAGAACAATAACTAGCGGTAATATTTAAAACACAGTTTACTTCCATCAAAATATTGTCCGCTGAAAGAATCGAACTGGAATATGTTTATTTCTTTGATTTTATGTAGTCAAGACCTACTATTACTGATTTAAAAACTGAACAGAAAAAAAGCAAGAAAGTTTTCTGAGCATAATGCAGCCTTTGACATGCAACATATTAAGAATAAAAGCATCATTGTGAACATACAGATTTGAACATTTTGTTCTCTGAAGTAAAATTTTACTTTAAAAATCCTACTTTAAGAGCATTTCAGGAATTCCTAAAATATTAAAAATTGGATCAATGATTTTTTTCCAGTGTAAGCTAAAAATTTAAAAGTTTGTATTCTTAGAATCTCAATCCTTCGGTAAGTCAGGTCTAAAACTTTGAAGATGATTTGTGGTTACAATCTTTGCAAAGAAAACCTCTTTCTAAGTGGGAAAACGTTCGACATATTCTGAGAAAGAATATTCGAAAAACTGGAAATATAAACTATAAAAAATTGCAAAATAATTCTAAAATAAGAACCTGCTGTTCTATATATTCACAGATTAAATAGCCTTACTCATAAACCTATTTTTAACTTTTAAAACTCGAATATTGAAGAGTCACTACTTTTCAGGTCAAAACTGGGTTAACACTATTCCTTACCAGAATATTTTTTCCATTTTATTTGAGGCTCTGGAGAACCTGCTGCAGTGCAATAAACTGTTATGGAACTTCCTAAGGACGTTATTACATCATTTGGTTGAGTAATCCATCTAGGATGTGCTGAAAAAAAGAAAACCTTGATAAAAGTATTTAGAAACTGAAAGAAATGAACAATTTTCTCGAAATGAGATATGTAGTAAATGCATATTTATTTCAAATGTATATTTTGCATCACAATATGTACATACTTTGATGCTCATTCTATTACATATCATAAAGCTTACAACATAATTTCAAGCATAGGCAACAACCTGCAAATTTAAGTGCAAGTTTGAACTGTCAATTTACTAAAATTATTTCCCTAAACAAACTTTTAATTCTGATGAAACTACTAATCAAATAATATAATTTCAATTTTAATCTTCAGGTTAACCTTAATAGTATGCTTCCATCAGTTTGCGTCTTTCAAACTGTCTCAAAAAAGCAGTTTTATCACTGTTCCCTAAAAATATAAATGAGTGAATTTGGAATATTCTATTGATTATGATTTTACTTCTTACTAAAAATATAATCATTTTTGATACAGTATACTCTGTTTCATGAGAAGTGATAGAAAAATAGAGTCTCCAAGCGTGTAAAATAACTTTATGACAAAATAAAACAATGTAAAATGGTGCCAAAATGAAAGTAAATACTTTCTCTTAAATATTGCATATTTATTTTTTAATTCAGTCTACGTTTATTACTACAAAGTTTTCTAAGCGTGTGATAAAATGTTCATTCCATTGATGAAGAAGGTTATGGCTTGCTTTTAAGGCGTTTACGCACAGCAATTTGCATTTTCAGTGCCAGATAAAATTCTTGACTTCTAGAGTCATTAGGGTTTTTGATGCTGGAGACGTGAAAAATGTGCAGCGCCCTCGAAGGCGTTTCAACTCCGGACTTCCCGAATACGCGTCGAGTGCTTCCAATTACACCACGAAGGTATTTAGAAAGGAGAGAGACAACCTTTATAACCTTTCCAGCAAATCTCAGTTTTTGGAAAAATTTAAGATCGAAAGGAATGAATAAAGTTGTATGGAAGTGTCGAACTGCTATCATGAACTGCTATCTCATGCCTGTAAATTTCGATTCGCCCAGCAAAATTCTACAAGTAACAAACACTTTATTTATGATTGCAATGTATGCAACTCGAGTGTAATTCTAGATAACTCTGTTACTGAAAGATGTTATATAATAAAACTCATTAAATAATAAAACTCACGTAACATGAAAACTCATTTGCACCTTACAATAGCTGCTGCCGTAAGGGAAACCGATGAACGACTTTAGGCGGCAGCAGATTTTACACTTAATCAATCTACGAAAATGTGAGATATTTTTTATTTGTTTAACTATACGAAAATGAGCAGCCTAAGTTAGGTCTATAACATTTAGCCTTTTCATCATCGGCGATATACGATTCTACATATCTGCAAAAATCCTTTCCCTTCTTATTCCTCTGAAATTTAAGCCACTTCGAAATCATCTCATATTCTTATAACATATTTAAGAAGATGACTAATGCAAGTATTAATAAGTATGAATAATATTAATAAATATTCTCCTTAAGTTCCCAAACTGGAATTCGATTTCTTCTCATTCTTTTATATAGAAGAACGCTTTCATATATGATGTCCAGAAACATAAGATAGTTCAAATGGATTCGAAAGTGGTCAAAATAGATATTTTGGTCAAAATACGATTCCAGAAATTTTTCGCGATTAAAATACTTCTTTTATTTCGTACAGGAAGTAAAATTAAAAAAAAATACTTATGTTAAAACAATTAAACATTCAAGAACAATATGCTTTGTAATTGATTGTATTAAATTGTTCTTATAGCAAATTGCCGAAGCATATCTATAAGTAGAACATTCCGTTGTTGGTGAAGGAGCTGTTAATACAACTGGCTGAGTTCAGTAACTGTATTCATTGAGTTGCAGGTGGATTTAAATTGAAATTTTAATTTTAGTTTTAAAATCATTGAAATGACATCCAAGTTTCAAAATGGGCGCATTTTGTTCTGATTATGCACTATAAGAGAATAATGAATCAAATGAAAGAAAAACTTTTAGAGGGCAAACACAGTCGTAATAGTTCAGTGCGACTAATATATCATGCCTTAAATTTATATAAGAATATGAAAAAAATAAAACTAGAAATACTAGTTAAAAACTCATAATTTCTAAACAAATACTTTTAGTTGCTATGATTTAATGTTCATAAATCTTTTCAAGTTTATAATAATAAGCACATATTAATTTTAGCTTGGAAATTCTGCATTGTAACATCGGTTACTTTTCCTATCTCTCAACATCAAATTTGTAAAAATTCTGAAATAAAACTTTGGAAGTAATTGCTCTTAAAATACTTAAATAAAATTAATAACAGTTGTTTGAATATTAAAAATAATTTGAATATCAAAAAGAATAAGGGTTAGAGTTATTTTAATATTAAAATGAATAAAGGCTTAATTTATTGAAAAATATTAATATGTAATTTTTACACAAAAAATATACTCTTTAATGATAATTTTATGTAACTCAGGTATGTACATACTTGTTCAAAATCTAGTACAAAATAATTAAATTATCACACATATAAAAAGACTTCATAAGAATATATGATTAAATAAAATGGAAAATTAAAACACAATTTCCATTAGTATTATTTTGACGTATAATTTTGCTTATTCGCATCTAATAGGCAGCCACAACAGATTAAACTCTGTCTGTTGTAAAAGATATAAAAAAAGAAACATGCAGAAAAAATAAAGAAAATCCTTAAATGCATTTACTGTACTCCAACTAGTGAGTTAGATCGACTAAACTATATCAGAGTACGAGTTCATTCTTTTATTACATCACGTCGCTTCCTAGTTAATTTTTAAGGACGTGACCTCATTTAAATACCAAATTTACTTTTAAAAGATCACGGAAGTTATTAGAAAGCGAGCCACTTATTTCTATATATCCAAGCATATAAAAGATGTTTTTAAGAGATGCTAAAAATAGCTTAATCTGTTTAAGCATCTTTTTGTTAACTTTCCCGAATCATTAATTTATGCACGCGCGTATTCTAAGGACCTTTCTTTCCACTCTTTGAAAAATGTGTTCTCTTTTGTAAATCAATTTTAAGAATGGAGATCAAATTAATTTATACTTACTATCTCCTATCGTATAAACAAACTAATATAGGCATTTAAAAATATCTATATGATTGTCTATATTGATTGATTCTGTTAAATAAGTAAGTCTGTTAAGTATTTCAAATAAGTATTAAGGCGACTTATATTCAGATCTAACTTAGAATTAAAAACACTTTTTTTAACTATTCCGGCATATACAAAAAATATTAATTACTTCTAGTACGCAAGATCTTTTCATGCATATATTTAATAGAATAGGAAACCGTAGGTACAAAAATTCAAGAAAAGATTCTTAAAACATATTTTACCCATTTACATGCTAGGTGTTGAAATTACGAACAGTATACAACAGCAAACGATTTAATTTTTTTTACTTTCAGTTATAACTGTTACTTACATTATTATTAAATGCAGCAGAGTTTTATAATATTATTTTAAAAATATATTAATATTTTTAAGGTTATGTTATTTTAACAGGAAAATTATAAGAAGGCTGCCTACCTACAGGAAGGAATGCCTTTATGGAGCACTCACTATGGAAAACTGGCTGATACTCTTACACATAAGGAAAAACACCGAAAATCCGCCCATTCGCTTGGGTTCGAACCCAGTCATACTATTAGTTTTTAGCCATCTTACCTACTCGGCCACACAATATTGTTCTCATTCTCTACTTATAGATATGCTATAGAAACATTTCTGATTTCTCTTAATTCTGAAAGTTGAAATCAGAAATTAAAAATTTAAGATAATTACTTTGTAATTGCTTAGTGAGATTGAAAGATTAGATAAACGAATTTTCAGTGCAAATTCGAAGGAGGATGATATATGCTGGCGAGAGATGGACGCTGAAGATGTGGGCAAGCCATTCACGTCTTTATGAACGTCTATTATAAAACTGTATTTGCTAGAAATAAAATTTGTTTTTCAATTTTATTTTGTTTGTAGGTTTTTACCTATTGACTGTATTATTCAAATTCAAAGCTTATTTTGAAATTCAAAGCTTAAAATTTCAATTAAATAACTTCGTTTATATGCACATATCTTGCAGTGCAAATGGTGAGTAAAGCAAAAACATATTTTTGAAACGTATGAAGAGTATAATAAATTAATATAGAAAGAAAAATAAACGTATTTTAAAATAAATTAAATTTAAAATTTAACAGTGTTTATTTGTTCCTAAACACCATCGAAAAATATTTCAGAGAATTAAAAATATTATTTGGCGAATCTGTGATACACGTTTTAAAATGCTAGAAAGATCAGAATTCCTAGCTGTATAAACGGAAAAAAAATAAAGAGTAGCTTAATACTCTGCAGGTCATTTACCTTCAAAGGAGTAAATATAAGATATATTTTAACATATCAATTCAAAAATTAAACTACGTTCAGAATCAGTGATAGAAGTTTATGAAAGTTACAACGATGTAAACTATTAAGATAAGTCAAAATACCTTTAACTTTGAGCGACGTTTCGTATTTATCCATTCCTTCAGAATTTGTCGCTAAGCATGTGTAATTTCCACTATCTTCTAGTGTTACAGGATCTAGTATGAGCACTGAAAGTTCATTCGTATTGCTAAATCGAACGTTATCACGCCTTTCATCTAGTTTTTGACCATCTTTCATCCATTCGTAAGTTATAGGTTTTGTTTTTGTTGCTGCTAAACACATAACTGATGTCATTTCTCCTTCTAATACGTTATCTTGAAACGAAAAGCTCTTAATTTTGGGGACATCTGTAAAATATAAGATAGTTTAAAAATCTGATAATTAAATACAGAAGATTAAATCTGATAATAAATACAATTAATCATAAACTCTACAAAAGTAGAGTTTATGATTAAATATTTTCTTCTTTTGATAAATAGGCACATATATGTGTAACAATTTCAAAAGATCTGTTAAAGTATAGATCCTGTTAAGAATGACAAATGTCACATAATTTACTATTAAAATACAAAGTAATGTAGTATTTATCACATTTATATATAGGTGTTACATTAAGTGTAATATATATATTAAAAGTGACATATCTATTCCCATGCATTTCTAAATAAAATGCATTTTTATTATTTCATGTAATTCTCTTAACAAAAACAAATTTATGCATGATTAATAAAAGTACATGAAAGCAGATTCGAGAAATCAAATGTTCAACACAAAAATCAAAAGCAAATATTTAAAAATTACCAATCACAAAAAGTACACTCACCTTTATTGTGAATTGCTGAAACTTGTAGCAGAAGTCTTAGCGTGAAGAAAAACAAATGTGCGTACATTTGTAACTGGTGCATATTAACAGGAAACACTAAGCTGCTATAGTTTCCTTCCTAAAGCTAATAAACTGAAAAACTAATTTAATTGAAGTTTAATTCAATTAAAAAAATTTACCATTTTAGCTGTGCCAAAATGTAGTAAGCGTGTTTTCTTCAAGTATATGAAGTCTTTCTTAGAGCATGAATTCTGAAATGATGGCGTAGCGTTGATCGGTCCTTAGTAGTACAACAGGCAAACTGATAGACAGCGCCACGTTTTGGCATTATTTAGAACTAAAAATTGCATTTATATAGAAAATGATTTAAATATGTTATTCAAACATGTTCAAGAGATGTATGTTTTAGCAATCTAGTATGAAATCGAGCATAATGTAACATATTTTAAGAAATTACTTTTGTTTGAAAACCCCAATGACGCTTGTAATTTGCACATAAATATTATTTCATATAAACAATATACGGTACGACATTAATAGTTAAAAAATAATAGAGATATGCGTGTTAATACAAAAATATTCAATACTCAGCGTTCAGACAACATACACAGTCAGAGAATAGCAATTAGTTGACACAATGCAAATTTGTAAGTATTTTTCTGAAATATAAATATTTCATGTTTTGTTTAATAATAAGGAAATATAATTTTGCAATAATTTACCTTAATCACGTTCTACTTATATGCATTACAATGAGTACATTTAATTTAAAAGTAAAACTGTTTAGCTTGTATTATTAACAGTATTATATTTTATTCAAATACTTCTATATGCTGTTACAGTATTATATTTTATTCAAATACTTCTATATGCTGTTACAGTATTATGTTTTATTCAAATGCTTTTAAATGCTGTTACGTTAATATAAATCTGGATATATTTATGAAATATTTCTCAATACAACACATAATGCTAAAAACGTCGCCCATGAATCTTATACAAATGCTGGTAAGTAATAATCGCGTTTCTGAGTTGTTATAGGCTTTCAGTCTGTATTGTATCCAAATAACCACTCGTTGGGATAAACATAAGATGTTTTCAAATTTAGTGAATAGCTTCTGATTAGAATGCTATACAAATATCTTCTACATCAAAAGAAAAAACTAACATTACGAGGCTCGATTCAGTAATAATCTTACTTTAGTGTTTAAGAGAAATTAACAGACGTTTCATCATGCATTTTGTTGTATAAAATACGAAAATTATTGAAATCCGGACGTTATGAAATATCGAGGGCTTAGCTTATGTCTTAATAGCAGATTTTCCAATATAAGCAATGTAAATAAAAGGACATTTTCATTACACTGATAAAACATATTCTGTATAAATGAATCCCTAAAATTAACCTAATTATAACACTGATAGCATAAAATAAAATGACGTGAAAAAACGATTCAGCACTTCAAGGACATTTCGAAGTGAAACATTTAGCACAGTTTCAGGTGATGAATAGTAATGGCTAGAAATTAAGTTCCGATATTTCTTAGTAACACCATAAATTATGCAAAATATTAAATGAGTCAAAAAAAATCACTCTCCTTTAATAATAATCATAACTTTTTTCCATGTTTAAGACAGAGTTAATCGAAATATAGTTCTTCAGCCATTTTTAACCAAATTACTGGATGTACATAAAATTTTCCGTCTTTGTGAATATCCATACACAAATTATTAAAAAGATATGTTCATCGCATAAAAGATTTCAGTTGTGCACCAAGCGCCCATAAGTAAATCTTCATTAAACCTTGCCAGCGAAAACGGAATTGGTATACTTATAAATGAAACAACTGACAGCTGAAATGCAGATCTAGAAGCGTTTGTCTCAGCATATTTCAGTCTCTGAAGCTGAAAGCATAAAAATGAATATTTTTATTTACTAACATATTCAGTAGATCTAATAAATAAACTTAATATATTAATAATGAATGCGACTTAAAATTGTAATACGTTCAAAATAACTCTAATTTCGAGAGCTGTTCAAATGACAGATGGTAAAAAAAGCGAACTAATTTTAGTACACCCAAAGCTAAAATAACTCGTCAAGCAACTTGGGAACTAAGCGTGATTTTATTCCTTAATACAACATTTGTACTAATGTGTCATTTGTTAAAAGGCTGTAAATAAATTCAGGAAACAAGAGCAGATTCTGAGCAAAAAAATATGGAAGCCATACAAGCTGCGAAAGAACACAATAAGCAAACTTGCAACTTGGATTTCGTTTGCAACATTCGTTTTCACTAGACTTAAGTTGCAAATAGAGCGAAACTGGTAGTAGAAGAAACTGGTAGTTCTGATAAATGCTTTCAATTCTCATCACATATCCCTAGTCTAGTGAAAACGAATTCCTTTTATTGAATTAATAAAGAAAACGCAGAATTAAACATGAATCATCCTTTTAATTTTAAAGCGAAAATTTTGCTTTAATACATTTACAGAACAGCTATTTTGCTTTATTTCAATACAGTGAATGTCCTTAATAAAAGCATGCCCAAGCATCATTTGTGTTAATATTATTAGCGGCTATTTTGTAGTATTTTTACAAGTGTTACAAACAGAATACTACATTACATTTATATAGTGTATATATCTATATGCACATCTTCTATTTTATACACTATTAAAAGCAGTGTTGTATTGAAAGTCGATATGGGTATACCTTTATTTTGGACACCCTGAATCTTCATGAATTTCTCACTGGTAAAATTCCTTTTTGTTTCTCGTATAACCATTTGAATTAAAATTACTTTTTCTATGCAAAATCAAGCACAGGCAACAAAGCAGATTTTTGGTGAATAAAACTAAAAATATCCTTTTGATACCACTCGGAAAAAAGACACTAAAGTTGCATAAAGACTTAATTCACTAATCTGCTAAATTTCAAATGTAAACAAATATGGCTGCTAAGGCAAAAAAATTAGGCTTAACCGCATTTAAACAACTTTTAAATTGTTGATAATTTTACAACTGTTGCATGCTGATTAATTAAAGACACAAACACCTTAACTGGAAGATTAAGAACAACATAATTCAATCCTTTTTAAAGCAAAAAATGCACAATTTAGCAATATATAAGAATAAAAAAACTGAGTTGAATAACAGAGTGGGTATATATATGTTTATATACTTTTGGTACTGCCGACTGCAACCAAAAAGGGAGGTGCACAACTATATGTTATAGCAGTTCTAGACAAAACATTTCTCCCTTCTGAGACTACTCTTTTTTGAGTTAAACGAGATACATATATAAATATGTATGTACGAGACGCCACGAAAAAATCTCTTCTGAAGCCATTTTAAATCCGCTTTATAATTCGTTTGGGTAAAAAGAGTCTTTTATTCTGTCCTTCCGTACAGATGTCACGCGAAAACAGCGTTAAATTGCATTTGATAGCTGTCAAAATGGATATTTTCGTTGAAATATGATACCCGGATTTTTTTTGTGATTACAATACTTCGTTTACTTCGTACAAGGTAGTAAAATATTATTGTTATGATTTGACAAATAGTGATTTACCTTCTATATAAAGTCAGTATTTATTTCTCTAGATGTTTCAAGTTTCTGTTTGAGACTGTTTGCTTCTGTATTAATGAGAAAACTGAAATCTCTACAGTATATGAGGCACGGAATTTTAATACTTTAAAACGTCTCCATACAAAGGTACAATTTAAGTTTCATTTTCATTCTCTACCTTAACGAACTAGTGAAGCATTTATATAATAACTTTCTGCTATGTATGCCTTAATTATTCACCCGTGAATGATAAAACATGATAATTTCGAAATAAATATTTAAGTTCATTTAATATTGGAAAAAAATGATAATCTCATTTCCAATGAAAATATCATTTCCAGTACAAATGTTGTGAAATAAAAATAATTTTTCTGTAAACATGAAGCTTCAAAATCTGAAACAAAAAAGTTGCCAGCAATAGCTAGTTATTTAAAATTCAGACATTAACAAAAAATGTTCTACGTACAATGACGTCACACGCAATCGCATGCTTTCGTCAACATCAGAATATGACGTTATATTATCATAATACATTTAATGTTTATCAATGTTACTTACATATCGGCTGATTAAAGTCATACGAAGATGAGAATGGTCGAAATGCCCTCATAGGAATGTTTAGAATCCGTGGGAGTACCTTTCTCGAAACTCAACTCCCGCCGTTCCAGAGGAGGTAATGCCACAAACGAACAAACAAACGCGCATAGATTTTTATAGCATAGATTACCAACATTAAATATACCTCTGGTTTTAAAATGTTACGTTATGAGTTAGTCAGACTAATTCTTTAATTCATTTACTTTCACTGAGTAGAATCACTTCTGCATCAGGGTTTGTTAAATGAATTCATATTGGTCAACAATTAGATTTTCTGAATCCCAAGAAGTTTGCATTCGAATCTTTCAATACTCTTTCTGATCTGAATGTTTGTCAATTTAAAAATATTTCTATGGCTAAGAATTGCAGATAATGGTTTGAAATACTGTGAGCAATCTGAAAAACCATATGCGAATCTAAACTACAATTTTTGAAATACAGATAAGTTCCTCAGTGTGAGAACTTTTTCCATAAAATATGTTACATCCAGAATCTCGAACGGTTATTGATCCTTATAAATTATCTGCCAGAGAAAATTAATACGATTCTGAAAGAAGGCATTAAATAACAGTAAATATTTCAAATCATTTATATTTATCTATTATTTTATCGCCGAAATGATTATGCTGAGGAATCAATATTATGATAATAACCCTAATTTATGAAAAAAAGGAGATAGATAACCTTTCACATTTTCCATTACATACATACATACACACACCATACGCACCCATATATTTTAAGAAACTGCTAAAATATATGTAACATTTTTAAAAATTGTAACTCACCAATCACTTTGATTTTGATACGGCTGCTGATAGAAGAGACTTCATTCCCAGCTGAACATTCATATTCTCCCATATCTTCCATTCCAGCTGCCTTCAAGATTAGAGTGCTGATTCCAGATTTTAAACTGACAATATGTCTTGTAAAATCTGAAAGATCTTCTGTTATTTAAATACGAAATAAAACAGGTTTAAGGAAATACTGACACCCATATCCAAAATTTAAGTATTTATATACTAATTAATATTTGGAATAACAGACACTGAAGTTGATATAATCATCAAAATACATTTAATATTGTTACGTGCGTACGGGTTCGTTATATATTGATTGCAGAAGTCGTAAAAAGTTAACAAAAATTTATTCTTTCCACAAGAAATAAATTAAAATGCTCAAATATTTCTTCACAGATCTTCGCACAATATCACAATATCTCAAATGATTACCAAAAAGTCAGTTCAAAACAGATAAAATAATTCTATCTCACAGCGAAATCGCTACAATCAATACAGCATTAAGTAAACAAACAGCAGTTCGCTTTTTACAGCTACAAGTATAACAACAACAACAACAACTGAGATGAGTCTTGTCTACTCTGGACAACTATTGCTGGGATATTGCCAATTATGGGCAACTTATCCAGCTCACTGAGGAATTGCATAGAGCACCTGACGTGCAATTTCCTTAAATTAAGTAAAATCAAATATGTGGTATGAAAGAGATGCCGTTTGCATTGCAAGGTTGCAATAAACCAAAGTCCTGCAATGTAGAGAGAAGTCCTAACTAAAATCCTGACTGCGGCAGAGCCGAGTTAGTACATGTCTGTGTCCTAACCAGTGCACATGAAAGTAACACAATTCATTAAACTTTAGTTATAGAATACAATACAATACAACAATACAAATACTGAATTAATACATGAAATATAACATACAAAATGATAATAAAAATTGAAATTCTTGATTAAATATGATAACTAGGATAAATAACGAAAGCCTATTTACATATGTACAAGTTGAAACAATGCTCTAACAACTACTAAGTTGGGAGATTCAGATCCCTTAGTAAGTGAGCCGCATATGGCCTGATGTTGTAATCCTCATCTAAGACTATGTAGTCTAGAACATGGAAATGTTGAAGATGTTTAGATAATAAGGCAGATTTAAAGAAGTTGGCATTCATTCTATGTAAATAATGATTTACATATTCAATCCTCAGGTCTCTGTGTAAGGTCTCATTAGATACGTAGAAATGGGCATTTGTGATAAGTCTTAAAACTTTGTTTTGCGTAATCTGAAGTTTTTCAACATCTTTTTTAGAGTAAGCCGCCCAGGCCGGCGAAGCATAAGAGAAAATGGGCCTTATGACAGCAATATATAAATGCCTTTTCTTTACTAAGCTTAAGCTTGAATTTCTTCCAATAAGTGGGAGTAGGCAAGTAATTACACTTAATGCTTTGCTTCTGACACGGTTAATATGGTCTTTCCAAGTTAACTTATTATTGAGTGTCACTCCTAAGTATGTAGCCTTAGATACCAACGGTACCTCAGTGCCAAATAATTTAATCTTTTCATTAAGTCTTCTACACCTTTGTTTTCTTCTAATAACTAATAGTTGGGATTTTGCCGCATTTATCGATATAAGCCAACGCGTACACCAATTTTCAATATCAGGCATGTAATTCTGCAGGGCACGTATCGCAAGGTCGGCCTTAAGTGATCTGGTAGCAATGGCGGTATCATCCGCGTAACAACCCAGATATTGTTGTCTCGTGAATCTATCTCTGGGAAAATCTGAAACGTAGAATGCGTAGAGAACCGGGCCCAGAATTGATCCCTGGTGGACCCCTGCACCCAGTCTCACACAATCCGAGCTGTCTGAACCAATTGAAACATAAAAATTTCTGTCCTTGATAAATGAGTATAT
>KK121207.1:0-21277 GCA_000611955.2 Stegodyphus mimosarum
AAGCTGCTAACGCTTTAGGAAACAATACCGCCAGAGGGTCCAAACGCCGAGAGGGTTAAAAAAGTCAGCATTCCAGTGCTTCGAACGTCATCAATCTCTGTTAACGAAAATGTGTTAACAAGAATGAAGTTTTTCTTTCATTTCCGTGCTACGTTCGTCGTCTTCTGTGATATACGATGCGTTTTTTTTTCACTTCTGTGGTGTATGTTACATTCATCATTTAAATCACAGAATTCCATTTATCTTCTCCAAGTGAATTAAATTAAGTTTATTATCAGTGATATAGAAATGATCAGCATGCTAAGGTACTGAATTTAACATTAAGTACTTATGTTTTAATACCTATAATTTTGATTTGGTTTTTCTGGTGAAAATACAAATTGCTTAACATAAAATTAGAATAATTATTCTGAAATTTTCATTTAATGGTTTGACAGCTTTAATTTCTTGACACATTTGCTTTTGTAGTTTTGCTGATGATGCATGTTTATAATCTGATATAGTGATGAAGTGTACCTAAAATGTTTTTATAGTCAAAAATGTGCTCATGAAATGAAATGTTTTGGAACTCTTAATATGTAAGAGTGTTTTCATGGAAATGAAAACAAATTAAAACTGTCTAATTGATTAGAAATTTTCTTTTCAAAACTCGTATTAAATAAATCAAGAAACAGATTTTGAAACTTTTCGAACGTTTTATTTAGGAAAATTTATTCAAACTTCAGTATAATAATAATATTGAGTAATATTGAGTTTATAGAGTCTCACCCTCTTTGGTAACAAAAATTAGACGAGATCTCTGGAAGACGTAAGAGAATTATCGCTATGTCTTGGAAATATTACCTCTGATATGAGCTCTACTATTTTTACCTCTTTGAGCTGGTTATAGCCGAAAATTTCGCAACAAAAACATCGCGGAGAAAACAACGCAAGTTTGAAAACGTCGTCATACAGGTGACAGGTGACGGAGGACGGGGACGCCTGACGTATGACATAGGCAAACAGGCATGTGTCCCGCGCCCTCCCCTATTTAGAAGCAACAGCTCCCTGGAGCAGCAGCGGGAGCCTGTAAAGATCTTGAAAGTATCGACATGGCCATACAAGGGCAGATGGTTACATTGTTACATAGGATGTTTTCTTGACATTGGTACATATACATCACATATGAACACATACACGGAAAAAAAAAACTAGCAACACATAAATTACATACATTAGCACATACATAAACGCATAAGTAAGCACATAAAGTAAACACATATGATACATATATAAATCACATATAAAAATAAGACAATATAAAACACACTTAAAACACACAGGAAATGCACATTTAGTTGATACAATAATATGCGTAAACACATTTATAGGCTGCACTAATACACAATAAATACACATAGAGTAAACACATTAACATCGGAGTAGAAAAGAAAGCAAGGAGAAAACATCGCAGTTCTAAAACATTGTCATTTAAAATAAAGTGGTTAAAAAACTTCGCGGTTTAAACATCGTCACCGAAAATATCATGGCAAAAAAATAAAGCACCAGCAAATCATTGCATGATTGACATCGCAGACATGAGTCTTTCAGTGTTTTAAAAGTTGTAACTGTATATATTCGCATAATGATTTGGGAGCGCAAGAATGAAAGAGGAATATTTTTCCTTTTATATTTCTGCATTAACTAATAAATTTTTGCTAATAAATTAAAAAAGCCACCTAAGTATTAAAAAACTGAAATTGATAGTACTTATAGCAGTTAAATAATTTTATAATTCGATATTTAATCAAACAATTTTAATAGCGGTAACCACACGCAGTTCCTCATCTTCTTCTTTCTAATCTTTTTAAACTGTACTTTTCATGAAAAATTACAAATAACTAATTCAAAAATATCAAAATAAAAGTAAAATATTCCTCGCAAGTCATTATGCGAACATGAGAATTTTTAGAGCCTGAAACGTATGTCCGCGCTGTTATTCGTCATGCGATGATTTGTAAGTTCTTTATTTTTTACCGCGATATCAACGACGTCGACGTTTTAAAACTGCAAAGTTTTTGAACCGCCTTTTTCTTTTCGATGACGATATTTTGTACCACGATATTTTAAACTGCGATGTTTTCTACTTGCTTTCTTTTTTGCCACAATGTTTTGAACGACGACGTTTTCACCTTGCGTTGTTTTCTCCGCGACATTTTTGTCTGCGATATATTTGCGGCGATATTTTCGGCTGCCATTCTTTGAGTTAATGGTTACGCTTACCTTCACAAACACAGAAGTTGAATTTAAGCTAATGCAATATATTTTTACACAGATTTTCTTTATTTTGCAATGCTTTAAGGCAATTTTCAAAAACCAGTTACTTCATACCGAAACGGCCGTCTTTTATCTGCCTTATGACAGTTTAACTACAAGAAAATCAGCCAAGTAATAGACGTGGATTGCTCAGTTTTATATCGAAAGATTTGTTTTTACAGAACTGGAGAGCCTTCAATTAGTATAAAGTAAAGAAAGGAAAGCGATTATAAATAAGAATGAAACTGCATTCATTCAGTAGGATAATATAATATTTATCATATTAAAGGATAGATTATAGTTACGAAAATTAGAATTTCGTACATTTTTATGATTTTTTGTAAAATATTAAAACAAACGGATATACAAAATTTCCGTATCCTTGTTATTTTGTGAAAAAATTAGAACATTTGAAAATCCTTTCCTAAAGGATCTATTTGGTCTTCGGAGAAAAAGATCATTGCAGATTGTACTGAGGACTATAGAATTGAGGACTATTTGAAAAGAATTTTAAATATTGCATTTATTTTCAAAATTATTATGAAGTCTCGTGGTCTTTGGTAGCATCAAATGTACTAAACTTCTAAGATCTTATATGAATTATCACTAGCTCTTGTAAAGTATCTTAGCCTTAGAAAGGTTGTAAAGGACCCTTTTATTCAAATCAATCATAATCTTTTATTCAAGTTAACAGGAGGCACCTCTCGTGCTTACATAATAACCAGCATTTATGGCTTCAATCAAAAATAATGAATTTGACTTAAAAGTAAATGTAAGTTACAGAGAACGCGAAAGTTGGCTCTGATATGAGGTCAGCGTGACAGGCCTAATGGCGAGAATAACGCAATGCCGCAGAATACAACTCTCAAGCGAATCAAATAGCAACGTGGCCTTCAGCAGGCGGAACATGCTCTGATTCTATCCTCAGAAGCCTTGTTTTAAATACTATCTCTTTTCTACCTCATTTGAATGCACGCGAACTAGAAATTTACATATTAGCAGAAAATAGAAAGCGAGGAGGACAGGAAAAAAAATTAACATAAAATAATTGGTTAGTAAAAGTAAAAGAAACATTGTAATGTAATATGCAAAATTTACATTCTACATTATTTTAAAATTATTTATTTCAAAATTATATGTTTTAAAATTTATGTAGTAATACTGCTCTTCATTTTTCTAATCCATTACTGTTTTTTTTTTTTTTTTCTAAAATAAAGCACGACATTCGTTGAATAGTTTATACTGGTACTTTTAATCTTTTGCGAGTATTTAAATTATGAAAGAGCAACAGCAGGCAACACATTTACAATCTAGTGGAGCGAGAGAAGAAAATCTAATAATAAATAAATAAGTACTTTCCAAAAGAGAATTTGATCAAAACGATTCAGTTATGGTTTTTCACTTTCACATGATTCGTTGTTTAACTTTCAGCTCATAAAATTAAAAAGTATTACTGATTAAAGCATTATGTAAGTTTCTGCACTATTAGCGTTATGTAAGAATCATGGAAGTAGGATTAATTTTGAAATGGCGCAGCCTGGAGGAATTTATTACAAGCAGTTACTATTTTAGTGTAGAAAGAGGAAATAACAAAATTAAAAAGAAGAATTGAGGTGTTAGTGGAAATTAAGATAGTATTTTAGTTTACCTATATTCATCTTATGTAGATGCATTAGGTTTGAAACTTCAGGCATAAAATACCCATTAATATATTAATGTAAACATGTTTTTCTTAATAAATATAACTGGGTATAAAAGATAAAGGCAATTTTTTTCGACACATTCTTTATAAGGTTATTTTGCGATCGTTAAGAGATGTTAAATTATTGGGTTGTCTGAAAAGTCATAACGCGTTTTTTCTATGTTCTTCAAAAGTCCTTTATTTATAAAAATAACAATGACTAGTCAATGTTCGTAAAGGTGAACAAGGGGCTGATTTACGGCTTCATCTAAATTGAATGCTGTACTACGAAAGAAATTTTGAAGAGAGTTACTATCATGACTTTTCAGGCAACGCAATAGACATGCAGTCCTTTTTACATCATTGTCAGGTTAGTTAGCACAAAATCCAGTCAGATGGACACATTTTGTTTAGCGTAACCTTTGACCACGATTACTTCACCAGCCAGCTTTGTAGAACTGATATTTTAATAGTCCTGTTTTAAGCATTGCGCAATTCGTTAAAAGCTACGAACAGGATCCTACTTAGAAACTTTCCTGCGTTAACAAATCACATTTAAGACGCATTTCAAACGTATACCATAATACGTTAAATTAGAGACAGCTGTTAAGCTATCATTGCTTTCCTTACGTTATCCATTTACTATGATTGCACTTACAATGATTCGCTTTCGCAAAATTGATGCCTTAATAGAACAATTTTGCCCGCTATGCAACCCTTTAACATCGATACATGAGAATCATTTCAGAAACTGTCTCCCATTAATATGACACAGTTAGTAATAAAGAAAGACTTGGGTGATAAAAGGGCTGATGAAAGAGCATCAGACGTCTTAAGTGTAAAAAAGAAACAAACAAAACTTTAGAAATGCCAGTAGATTATGTCTCAAGCAACCCTGTACATACGTTTATCCACACATGGTATCTTTATAAAAAATATCATTTTTAACATTACGAAATTTATTAAATACATGATAATATCAGTATAATGAGAATATTTTGTAATAAATATTATATTACATATATTTAGAGAATATTTTATAATATATGAGAATATTTTATAATATATGAGAATATTTTGTAATATATTAAATATAAAAATGCATTTTTCGGACATTTTGTGAATCAATTCAGCCATATCAATCGTACCTGTGATTGCATGCTGTACATTATTATTGTTAATGTATCAACATAATTCTTAAATGTTTAATTCTTTTTAAATGTTTAATTTAACACAAATTCCTGTCTTATCTTGCCACCGAAACTAGCAATGTTGCAAACATTTTCTGAGAAATAAGCATATTTAAAAAAACATTGGTTCAATTTTTTTTTCATAAGTACAGTAGGACAAATATTTTCTTGAATTCGTTTAATTATGCTGTAGAGTCATTAGATATTTTAAAGCAGAAGCCGCGAAAAATGGGCAAGGCCCTCGGCGGGACTCGAACCCTGGATCTCTCGAACACGTGTCGAGTATGCATCCAATTACACCACGAAGGCATGCTAAAAGAGAGAAAGTACCTTATATACCCCCATTTTAAAGGGCTACTGGGAATTAGGGAACGCTATTGCCAAATCCAGGTGGTGACGAATTATTGTAAACCACCTTTTAGTTCATGTGCCATTTGTCGAATCATTACGTTTTTCTTCGAAGCAGAAGACATGAAAAATGTTCAAAGCCTTCGCAGGGACTTGAACCCTGGACCTCTCGAATTCGTGTCGAGTATGCTTCAATGACGAATTATCGTCCCCCACCTCTTAGTTGGAGTGCCACTTGTCGAATCATTAGGTTTTTCTTTGAAGCAGAAGACAAGAAAACTGTTCAATGCCGTCGCACGGACTCGAATCCTGGCCTCTCGCATACGCGTTGAGTGTGCTTCTAATTATACTACGAAGGTATGAGGAAAGAAGGGAGAAAATACCGTATAATGTACTTGGTAAGTCTGCCCTCAGTATTTCGAGCACTCCTTTTTTAAGTAATTTTCTCTTATCAAACATCCTTAAATAGCTCTGCCGCAGTAATTTTTTACATTTCATATAAATTTAAAAGACGCACAATCTTTTCATTCAAAGCTGATTTGAGTTCAAATTTTTCGTTAAAGACGACAGTTTTAGTATCAAGAATTTAAAAATAAAAATGGTTCTGATTAAAAATTTTCTTTCATATGTCTTACGCTATTCATATTTTTTATTAAAAATTTTTTTATTTGTTATTTATAAAAAAACTTGTTATTTGTTTGTTGCAAGATTAAAATAATATCTGTTTGATATTTAAATTAACAATATTTTATTAGTTTTAAAGATGTGTCTTTCCTTTGCTTATGGGTAACGCAAAGAACTTCTGCATCGTGATGGGGCCCACCAGTGTCCGAGTGGTAAAGTCGCTGAACACGGGTAGTTCCGGTCTGGGCTCGATTCCAGGCGAATGGGCTGGCTATGGTTGCATGGGCTGTTTCATCATGCTTGGACCATGATCATTTTCAATTAATGTTACTGTAGAAGATCCATTTTTCATCATCAGTGATTATTCCTTTCAAAAAGCTTATCTTCGAATTGTGTATCACAAATACTGACTTGTTGTGTTAAGTAAATTTCTTTCAATTCATGAGGAACCAAATATCGAGCTCTTCTTAACGAGTTCAATATATCTAATACGATTTTGAATTGTTGTGCGTGTTAAATTTGACCTTTTTTTATAATTTCTCGCACATTTCTATGGCGATTTGACTCCATTAGGGCTTTAGTATTATCATCATCAACTTGAAAAGCTCGGCCAGGACGTTGGACATCTTAAAGTGGAATTTCCAAAATAAAATTTTTAAACCAATTCTGAAACATGCGTTCAGTTCAGCAATCAGCACTATAACTTTCATATTCTCTTTGTGAATCTCAACCGCTCTCTCGGCTTTATGGAAGCAAAGTAAAATATACGAACATGTTTGTTTTTGCACCCCATCTTAAATATCAACGTAAACCAACAGTTTTAAACAAAAATACACGGAGTTTGTTTGTGTAGCAAACTTAAATTATCTGTTGCCAAAACTTTTACAAATAAAATAAAATTATAAGATTGAAAGAAGCCTAACAAAAGAAAAATAACGCTATCTGTTTGTGCAAACCGAAATTTTTTGTTGCCAACCTCACACAATTAATTCAGTAATAAAAGTTATTGAACGTTGAAATATGTCAATGAAAACAGGGTGAATAGACTTGTTTTCTGCCAAACAATAAGAAATGACAGTGAACAAAATCTAAACAGTATTGACGTCTGAAACGAGTAAGTCTCTGTCGAACTTAATCTTTGAAAGGAAAGCACCCATTCAGCTGTTCTTGACAGCAAGACCGCTTTCTGAGAGAAATGAAAGAAAGGCATGTGTACAATTTTCTTCCAGTATTTTGTTGCTTTCATGCAAAATGCAGAAAGTGTTTTCGTATAAACAGAAAAAAAATCAGCTTTAACATACACATAGAATTTATAAAAAATATACATTCTGCCACATATCATTCTCTTAAAATCATGTTTATGACTATCTACTTTCCCCGCGTTATATTCATAAAAGTAACAGCGTATAAATATTTAGAAATCAACATGCAACTTTAAAACATATATTACAATGAATCAGTATAAAATAGAATAATTCGAAACAGATACAAGATAACCAGAGTTATCTCTAAAAAAGATTAATAAACATTATTTTCGAATTAATACCTCAAGATAAATGAATTAAAAGGAGAACTGAATATCATTATAAATAATAAATGTATAAATTTTTACCGTTTGTATATGTTTTAATTTATTAATTCAAACAATTTTATTAATTTCATAAATCGCTCAAAAGCTGTTCAGAACTCTTTAATTCTTAAATGAAATAATTAAAGACTAGACCATCCACATTAGCTCTGCCCTTAGTAAACTGGACATGTTTGCTCTAACAAAAGCGATTACAAAGCATTGCATTGAAATATTAAGTAAGTTATCAAATCTAACTCTGCTAAGAAGCGAGACAAAAGGAAATGGCGGTCTCATGCAACATAATCTAATTATTATGAACCAGAAATATACTTAACACACAATAGCTACCAGTTATGATAGTGTTCAATATAAATTAATTACAGAATAATTCGCTTTGGCATAACCACCGTTATAGACGAATTTTGGCCTGACATGCGTGATGAACTTATTAACAATTATCTTCGAGCTTTGATGAGATACTTACATGTGCCTCACTTGCTGCCTTCTTGCTCAGGCTTAAAGAGACAAAAGTATATTTCAACATAGGACCTTTTTAGTCTCTCATATATTTCCTCATCTTCAGTGGTCGAATGACAGAGACCACTTGAATGCTGGTAGTTCGAATCAGACGAAGGAGCTGTGTTCATGGTTAGATTTCATGGTCTTCTATGGTAGCGTAAATAGAAGCCAGTTTCGAATGGAACCTTCTCCACAAAGGCTTCCTTCAGGAGGAAAGTTCTCGTATGCTTTTGTCAAATTCAGATAATCTAAACCGTTCTAATATGACCACACAAATATTCGAATATAAGCCTGCCATACCAACAAAGTTATTAGCGATTCGATCAACAAATTGCATAAATTCAAATATGTAACATAAACGTATGTAATATAAATGCGAACTAATTTCCTTTGTAACGTTCTCCACGAAAGCATCAGCCTTTTAGATAAAATGTTCTCGTATGCTTTACTAAATTCAGATAATCTATTTTGTTCTAATCTAATAGTTCAAATGTTTGAATATAGGCCTGCCAGACCAAAAGATTTGATCAATAAAACGCAGCATTTACCAACGGGACTATATAAATTATCTCTTGCCTCTTATGGTTAGGAACTCGTCTGACTATGTTCTAAAATGATATAATTTGATGATGGCAATAATTGTAAAACACATTTCTAAACGATATGATCAACTGTTAATGTGTGGACCTTATTCAGCTAACTTCAAAAACCTATCAAGTGATCCATCCCTTGAAGTTTGATTCAGGATTTCTATTTCTTATTGTCAGATTTTTCATTTAAACTCTCGTTGATCTATAAGAATAAAAATAATATTTCATTTGGAAGATATCTTCAGTGAGTTTTAGAAAAGGTATTCACTCTTGAAATCTTAAATTCTGTTTTTTCCCATTTACTCCAATTTCACTTTTATTCAGAGATGACGATGTCCGTGTACTACGGCCCCAGTAACATAGAAGTATAAGAAACTAACACTCTGAAGTGTTCATGATGCCGAAGATATTCAATCCAATAGGCTGGATTCAATGAAAGCGTTTGTTTCACTCTACGAACCTTCTTTCATAACAACACTGAACTAGAACGTTTCGTGTATATTAATATGTTCATTAATCATGAACATTCTTTCCTTTAGGTTAGCAATAATGGCAGTGTTTTTTTCACGTGGTTTTATAGTTCTAATGTTATCCAGTCTACACTTATTTCTAAATTATGTTACAGAATCAAAAAACAAAAGCTTTATAGAAGTGCTTCCTATGGGGAGATTCAACAAACGTTTAATATTTTCAACGACATGACAGAACGATCAGTCACATGTTAATTCCATGACATCACATTCGAGCTTGCTTCTTCTTGTACCTGTTTGCACCTGTACCTGTTTTCTTTTACAATTATCAAAAATATATGTAATGAAAGTTTCGTGACCCATAAAATTTATTATATATTACTTCCCTCCTCCAGAGTCTCGTTCTCTTGGGCAGCATAAAATAACGAGCTGTAAAACACTGTCTGAGGAATTATCCCTAGTAGTCAAGAAGTCAGAAGAAGGATGTAAAGCACCCTTTATTCAATCAATATAGATTCACAGATCGCTCCACTTGGGCTTACATAAAGCCAGCACTTGTGGCTTAACTGAACAGTAACGTTAAACTTAAAATAAAATACATTAAATTCAGCGTACGGCGCACAGGATAATTAAAAGTGCAGGAAGGTTGTGACTCGTAGAAGTCAAGAGCAAGCCTAATGGATAAAAACACTACTAATAGCACCTCACAGTTAAATCACTAGTAATTCAAAATAACAACGTGGCCTTCAAGTAGGCCTAACACGCTTTAAAATCACCTTAGAAAACCTTTCCTTAACTAGCACATCTTTCTACCTCAGTTTCAATACACGCGCGCTAGCTCAGTAGCATTCTGGCAGGAAAATGTGGGTAAAAACGAGACTGAAAGGAAAGTCGCTTTAACTAAAAATTAACTATTAGTCAAAATAAATAAACCCCCACACAGTAATAAACGTATTCTTTTGCGTTGCCATCACTGCTGTGCATAATTCAACGAAAAGAGTGGTTTTTATCTTTCTTTTTTTTTTTTAGTGCAAATGGGCTTTGTCACTGAAGGACTATTGTTTCCTTTCTGGCATTTTGCGATAATTCACTATAAATGTCCGATTATTCACTTTTCAAATTGTTGCCGCCAAACATTATCGCCCTGTATTATATTTAAAGAAATTAAATAATGAAGAATCTGCATAAACGTATATGTGTTTGTCGCATTGTGATAAAACGACGGTACCTAAGGCCATCCAATATTGAATAACGTACGTTTCCACCCGAATATGAGTATCTGGTAGTCCAAATTTGGAATTTGTTTTATTACCTATTTCCTATTTTGTAAAACTTTAACGAACTTTTGATTAACAAACTCAACAATTTTAAAAGTATTTTCTATTTTATTTTGCATTATATATAAGTATGGATGTTGATGTCTGTGTGTGCATATGCTACTAAATACAGTATATATAGGTATGTGTCTTCGTTATAATTAGTAATTACTGTTAGTCTTTTCCCCATCATACACTCACGTTTGTGAAAATTGCAACACCAAGAAGGAATCGTCATAATTGAATGCAATTTAATACACAGTTGAGTGGTAGTGGTACAAATAAATGATTAAATGTTCAAAGCAAACAAACAAGAACAAGAGATTAGAATCAGTATTTTGTGTGGCCACCACGCGCCGCAATAAGTGCTGCTACACGACGTGGCATGGAGTCAAACAAAGTTTGAATGTCTGACTGAGGAAGAGCATTCCATATCGTTTGTACGCGTACCCAAAGTTCGTCTGCAGACGCAACAGGACGAGGATCACGAGCAAGACGCCGACCAATGACATCCCACACATGTTCAATTGGCGACATATCCGGGGAACACGCAGGCCAAGGAAGAAGCTGTACCTGCTGCGCTGCAAAGAAGGATTTAACAATCCGAGCAGTATGAGGGCGGGCATTGTCCTGTTGAAATACAGCGCCTGGCAAGCTTTGAAGGAAGGGAACAGCTTCGGGCTGTAGAACTTCACGGATATACCGGTTGCTGTTCAGATTGCCCACAATTCGTAGCAATTGAGATCGTCTATGATATGCTATGGCGCCCCAGACCATAACTCCGGGTGTTCGTCCACTGTGGCGTTCGATAATGCACTCCGGAAGGTGGCGTTCACCGGCATAGCGTCTGACACGAATGCGGCCATCATGGTACCACAAATTAAAGCGGGATTCGTCAGAAAACACGACATGCTGCCAATCAGCACGCCAGTCTCTATGCTGATTGGCCCATTGTAGCCGCAGGCGGCGATGGTCGTGCGTTAGGGGGATCCTGTATAAAGGAGTCCGTGCGCGCAGTCCACACTGCAGCAGACGTCTACGAATTGATGAAGCACACAATGAAACACCTGTAGCTATTGACCACAGTGCTGCCAATTGTCTAGAGGAAGCTGTACGGTCCGTCCGCGCCATGCGGACCAGGTGTCTATCATCGCGAGCTGACGTCACATTTCGGGGTCCACTCCCGGATTTCCGAGTTGTCCGACACTCGTCTGTCCACTGCTTCCAAACGCGCATCACTGTGCTGCTGTTACGCTGCACACGAGAGGCTACTGCACGATACGACAATCCAGCTTCACGAAGGCCGATGATTCTCCCTCGTTCAAACTCTGTAAGTTGTTCAAATCTCGCTCTCTTTCGTCGACGAGGCATAAGTACAGATTGAGTTAACGTTTACCACTAGCAGATAACCACCGATAACCATACACGCCTCGCTACAGCCGTCTATTTATTCGGATCCATCAGCCGTTCAGAGGGCGCTTCTCAGCATACGCATGCGCTACGGATTTGCAATTCTAATCATTTGCATATCATGCGCTACTTTGCATTTCCTGAAAATTTCAGCTCACTCGCGTTAAGTCCTTCATGGTGTTGCAATTTTCACAAACGTGAGTGTAGAAACAAATAAGTAAAAGATGCAATTTAATATAAAATCCTTACAGTAAATGTATTAAGAACCAAAATTTTTAACACTAACATAAGTTACCAATAATTTAATAGCGATTATTATAAACAGATGTTATCACTCTCTTAGACCCACCAGCGTCCAAGCAGTAAGACGGCCGAACTCTTATAGTTCGACCTGGCTTCAATTTCTAGCGAACGAGCTGACCGCAGGGTATTTTTCAAGATTTTCCCTTGTGTCATGTGAATACGAGCTTTTCTTTCTAAAAACGTCTTCTACGAAGGCTCCCAGCTCCTTAGCAGATAGCCTCGCGTATTTTACCGCAATACAGAGGCTATTTGCACATTTTTAGACGATGTACATTGTATTCACAAAACTAAATTACATAAAATTCTTGTGTTTTAAATGTTCTATTTGACATCCCTTATTCTGAACTATCTTTTCACACCGCAATTTACAGGATAATAATGTCTTTTGAAGTGTCAGAAGGGGTATTCTATCCCATTCTTCTCGAACAGCTTTTCAGAGTTCTGTTAGGGTTTTGGGACAACTTTCGGATAATGCAGTTTTTAAAAGTCCTAAAGCATAAAAATCCATAGGTGACACATCGGGAGATTTAATAGGGATATCAGTGAAAGGTATGTGGCTTTGATACCAGATTTTTGTTCCATTTCTTTTAGGAAATTTACAGTGGATTTTGATGTGTGACTGCTAGCTTTGTCCTGATGGAGTCTCACAGATGGATGGCACTGTGGGTAAAGCGATGGTATTTCATTCAGAAAAATTGGCGATAAAATATGTTCCTGATAGTATTTGGAGTTAATCTTGACATTTTTTTGCACTCTCTTTATTTTTAACTTGCCATTATAAGAAAAACCAGCAACAATCATGAATCCCTTAGAAAAACTTTCTTTCGATTCTTTGAACCATGTACTTAAATTTTTTTCTCCCCTTTTATGATAATAAATGGCTCTTTTTTTGTTACAGTCATTTAAATACACCCATGCTTCATCTATTGTGACAATTGTTTTCCACTTTTCTTTGGATAAGTGTTTCTTATATAGAATTTTGCAGCGTGTTCTGCGTTGAGCGATATGCTTTGGAAGAAGACGATGCACATTGCCGTTTCTTGCTTTCTTAAGATTTAAATCAACGTTTATGATTTTGTTTACAGTGGACACCGAGCATTTTAATGATTTTGCAACTATCCTTTGACTAGAGGGATTTTCTCTTAACATTAAACAACGTACCTTTGCAATAGTCGAAGATGTCTGTTTTCTCCTTGGATACTTGTTTGGAATTTTTGTCCCACTTGAGGTTCCAAGTTGACTTTTTCCCTTTCTTGTTGATGATATTACCCATCGACGCTTTAGATATCACAAAACCATGACTCTCACATCGTTTTTGGATAACGGAGTATGCATATTTCTCTTCGAAAAGAGAGTAAATGTAGCCTTCGAACCACTGCTTTGTTAAATTCGCCATTTTGAATAAAAACAAACCTTTCAAGACACAGACGATAATTTTGACTTTTAAAAACATAGTACAATTGCAATTAGTTCTTTTGCAACAAACGATTTTTTATTACCGCTTACCAAAATCGTCTAAAAAATGTGCGAACAGCCTCTGTATAAGTTATTCAGTTCATTCGGTCTGTCTTATTCAGAAGAAGATCATTGTCATTAAACGGGCAAGTTCTGCTTTTTAGCTTGCTTAAGCACTTTTTCTGTTACGAAACTTCTTTCACGACATACTTTGCATCACTTGAGAATAAGGAAAATTGCAAAATAATATATTTTACACATACAAAAACTCAGAAAAGTTACCTAATGTTTATATTTAAAAAACATGACGAAACCTATCGAAAGAAGAGTTCACTGCTTAAAAAAGTTCTTTTTTTAATTAAAAATTGGAGAAATAATGGATCGTCGAAAGCGAAAGATCTTCCTCATATTTCCCGAAATGACTGCATTTAATTACCACAATCTGGTCTTTTGCTGGAAGTTACGTAATTCGTCTGCTTTGGGATAATCTATAATTAAGCATTTTGAAAATTCATCGTCTTAAGAAAATAATACGAGAAACATTAATACTTCTTCGAGCATATTTTTTTGCGTATTTATACAAATCATTTCTCTTATCTGAAATATGTCATCGCAATTGAGAAGCATCGATAAAGTTTAGTTCTGTATATTTATTACAATTTAATGATTGCACAGTCAAAAAAATTTTTTAAATGTTCCTATAGTTGAATCTGATTAAAA
Source organism: Stegodyphus mimosarum (assembly GCA_000611955.2). Lineage (NCBI taxonomy): Eukaryota > Metazoa > Arthropoda > Arachnida > Araneae > Eresidae > Stegodyphus > Stegodyphus mimosarum. The sequence goes on from KK121207.1 coordinate 14,492, forward strand.
TCTTATAAAATTCTTCGTAAAAACAACTTAAGATGTAGACTTATAAATCAAAAAGTCTTGTAAGTATGAAATGTGTTATAAGCCAGAAAATGTAAACATTCACTGCGACTTGCGAAACGTGTCTGCATTCAAAAAAGGAGCAAATATGCAATTTTTCATTGCTCTAGCTTTTTTTGAATTCCATTTCCTAAAAAATGAATCCACTTCGAATTCACTTTTTAAGAGATGGAATTTTAAAGAAACTTTCTTTTCAAATAGCGTATGCTTCTGTAATGTTATTTTACAAAAATGAAGTTTATAAAGGTTTCGGTTTCGTTTGAAGGGGATAACGGAGAAAAAAGCGAATCGTAAAAAGGAAGAAAATATTCAAAATTCTGTTCTTGACTTGCGTCTCCAGTTTGACTCTTTATATACGAATATTTTATTGGTTTTCCTTTTACTTATTTCGAATTTAAAAACTTACAGTTTATTTTGTTTTCAAATAACGATAAAGGAACCAAACATAAGTTAAACGACACCTTTGCTTCTTTCGACTTGAGTTACAGACATTCTTTCATTCCTGGATTTTGAAGATTGGGTCATATTCTGTAATCGTGAGAACGCATGACTAAAAAAACTCGTTTTTATAAAGTAAAATCAAAACAAAGAGTAGCTGATCACACATAAATGCACCTTCAGTGTAATTGTTTAAACTCCAAAGCCATTGTTTAAAAACAACAAAACAGTTTCATAAGAAGTTTTTTACATTCTTGTAAGGAAATAAAGGAAATCCTGCAATCGCGAAAAATTTCGGGTATCATATTTTAACAGAAATATCTATTTTGACCATTCTAACCTGTTTGGAACAATTTTTCTGCATGACGTTTGTACGTACAAACAGAATAAAAGACTCAAAATGACTTTTCTAAAATGGCTTGTTGTTATTATTATATTTATATATGTTGCTATAATTATATTTGGGAACGTTTATATTCGTTATGGGAAAATAAAAATACAAGAAGTTTGACTCCCGTACGACAAAAGTTGAAGAATATATTTTATATCCAAATTTGCAATTTTCGATGTCATTTTCAGGTCGCCTCAAGAAATCGATTAAGTAAGTTAGAATAATTCGGGGAAATAAGTTTATGTAAAGGACAGCAACAAATATGTATTACTTAATAGGCCGGACAAAGAAGACTTGTGGCGTCCACTTGAAATTTTTAGTTGTTCATAATCAGACAACGATTAACTGTTTTTCTGTCGTACACTGAAAAACAAAAATTCTATCATATTTAGCTCAAAGGGCAAATTTGCACACAAGGGCTGTTAATTTCGTTTTGGCATCTTGCGTCGTCCACTATAAAACGGCGTCTCACTTTTCAAATTGTTGCCACCAAATATTAGAGCCCTGCATTATATTTTAAAAAATTAAATAATGAAGAATATGCATAAATGCATGTATGTTTCTCGTACTGTGAAAAAACAACGGTACCTAGAGCCATCCAATTTTGAATAACTTAGTCCTCCAACCGAACATGGGCAGTAGGACGTCCGAATTTTGAATTTGTTTTATTATCTATTTCAAATTTTGTAAACCTTTTACGAATTTTTGATGAACAAACTCAACGATTTCAAAGCGAGCATTGGCAACACAGAAATAAAAAAAAAACATTTTAATCTCCAGCGCGCGAGACTGTGTATCGGATATTTTAAATGATATGTTCTTTTTAAATATTTTGTGATATTGCTATTGAATTGAATTTTATGATGTAAGGACGAAGAACATAATATTGAATAAATAAAGGTAACACACAAAATATTTAAGAAATGCCCTTTTGGGCGTAATATAAAATCTTATAGCTTCCAGATTTTTATTTTCTATTTTTACTGTTTTTACAAAACGGGAGGAGTCAAATGATTGAATATCTTGAAATGTACTTACAATTTAATTTCAGAAGAATACTACGAATTGCACTTATAGTAAGGTGTTCACTAAAAGTATAATAAATAACACGAAGTTTCTCGAAATGAGGTGCTCTGAATAAGCCGATCACTAACGTCTACAGATTATTTGGATTTTCTGTGAAGGTGTTTGCCATAGGAAACATCGCTATAATATTGTTTAATATGGCTATTTTATTATTGTGTCGACAAGAAAATAGTTTCGTTTTGCCCAAATAGATGGCGCTATGTTTATTTTCTTATTCTTCTTTCAATCTTTCCCCCCCCCCCCCCTTACGACTTAGAAACTGACACTTTTAGGGTATTATAGAAGCAAATTCCGCTTTTTTTTGCTTACAACTCTTAGTTCACGTTTAGTTTTTAACATGGAGTGAAAAAATAAAAAATTTCGACAGAATTTCATTATTTATTTTCATAAAGGAAGGAAAGCTATTGAAGCTCACAAAGACATATGTGAAGTTTATGCTGTTGATTGCTTAACAGAATCCATGCATCAGAATTGGTTAAAAATTTCGTTTTGGAGACTTTTCACCTGAACGTGACCAACGTAGTTGCAGAACTTCTGAAGTGGATGATGGCAAAATTAAAACCAAATTTGAATCGAATCCTCAGCTACTTTTGCGAGAGTTTGCAAAAAGGTAAATAGTATCACACACAACAACCGATAATCACATAAGATTTTCTCTTGAACTCGTTAAGAAGCTCGATGTTTGGGTTCCGCACGAGCTGAAAGAAATTCACTTAACACAACAACTCAATATTTGCGATACTCATTTCAAATCTAATGCAACTGTCCCTTTTTTGAAACGAATTATTATTACTGATGATGAAAAATGGATCGTCTACAGTTACATGAATCGAAAAAGATCACGGTCCAGGTATGATGAATCAGGACAAATGATATCGACAGTCAAAATTTTTTATCTTTGCCCGCTCGCCGAATCGCTTCTTTTTGCCTAGAAACTCTAATTTTAACTGCAAAAATTGTTTTTAAACTGTATTTGGTGTTCTAGGGTTTTCTGTATTTTACAATTTTAAGAGTTTTTACGTATTTTCGCCTTTCCGCTAAGTGAGAACAGAACTAATTGAATAAGAATATCCCGAATGAAATTTGCTGAAATAAATTTAATTGAAGTGTACAAGAAATGTGTATAATTTAATAGGCCATACAAGTCAAGTTTCAGATATTTGGTTTTAGGCAACTGTTATTTAGCTTTCAGTCGAACTCCGAAACTAGATATCCTACATTATAATTATGCAAGTGTTTCTCTTATATGCTACTGTAAAATTAAACCTTTTTACACTGGAATAGAATATTTGCAGAGGTAAACGCTTTGACTATTATATTCTTCCTCAGAAATGTTTAATCATTAATAATTCCCATTTCAGTGTCTGATTTTCAAAGAAATTTAATAAGCAGTTTTTAATAGCTGAGTCGCTTCCTTTCCTTCAATTCTGGATATCAATAGCTGCAGGTTGTCAAAAAATTGAGAACTGGTCATGGCAGGAAGAGAAAAATCATACTGAATTATTTATAAGCAAATAAAAGGAAGGATTTTATTTCCAATTCTAATATCAACGAGTGGGTTGGAAATATTTTCTTCAACATAAGGAGTATACAATTCTTCTTAGCCTTTATTATACACCAACATGTTCTTCAAGAATACACAGAATGAATACTCATTTCGAAAGGAAATGATCGAAGGAATCTACAGAGATTATCGTGACTACAGAAATGGAGGATGTCATTGGTATTTATATAATATACCAATATTTAAAGTGGTGGAGTTGCTAAAGCAGAATAATACGTCCTTACAACCCTGGCTACTATTCCTGTTTGCTGAAAGGACCGTCTATGTAACCAAACGGAAAAGCTATTTGGAAGCTTTAAAGTTGTGTGGAATTTTTGCCTTCCTTTCCGCGTTCCTTCGTAGAGTAACTGGAAGAAAGTCTCGCTCGCATCGGAAAATCTGGTGTTCCAATCCTGGCGAAAGCATCGATGATTTTCTCACATTTCTTGCTTTAAAAATTTCTATATCATTTTACTACTGGTGCTCCAACTAAAATGTGGTAGACTATAATTCCCGCTTCCTGAATTTGGAGACTAATACCCTTTTTTTTAAGTCAGGAAGAATATAAGGACTTTTCTCCTTCCTTACCGCGAGCTTTCGTGATGTAATTGGAAAGCACATCTCACTAGCAATCGCAGAGAATGGGGTTTGAATCCCAATTAAAAGATCACTATTTTTTTCCATTTGTAGCTTAGAAAAAGAAAATTAAAAGACATTCCGAATGTTCTTGAACTTAACAAGTCAATGATTGTTCGCTTGACAACCTGGTTTCAAGGAACTGGAAGTGTTCACCATAGGAAACGAAGTGGCTCCCGTCTCTTGTGAGTCCAGATAAAATAAATAAAGTTATGAATAAAATATTGCATTCGCCTGGAAAGATTATAAGAACATCGAAATTATATTAATACATTGTGAAGTAAGGCCCAATCAGTAAAACTGGTTCTGCTTGGTAATGCTCATCTCAAGGCACAGTCAGAAAAACTGGTTCTGCTTGCGAAGTTCTCGTCTCCATCTTGCAGCAAATAAATTAATCAGAAGATGTAAAAAGGGGCTACGTGAAAAAAGTTAAATTTTACAGGATCAAAAAAAATCTACCCCATTCCACTGAATGCTAAAAGTCAGCAACAAAAAATAATGTGATCGATGTAATTTGTATCCATGTAATTCAACGTTTCTGAAACGTCTTCTGACATTCTTCTGAAGAAATGGGACAGTTTTTTGTTGCTTCTGTAAATTTGACTTGACAAATTTGTCACATGGGTCCTTTTTATATCTTCCGATTCAAATCCTTTTTAAAGCAATAAATTAAATCTCAAGAGATAAATTATAATACTTGTAACAGTACAGGAATATCATTTATTAAAGCAATTTTATATTAAAATTCATCTTGGAATTTCCAAAGGGATTTAGGTTTGATATTCACGACTTTTTGATCTCCGGGCGCTTTTTAAGAAAGCAACCTTAACATGAATTTTCTAAAATATTATCCGAAATATCTGTGCCCCAATTAATTCGCTTAAACGCAGTTCTATGTGTTATTTATATTAGGCATCTGCTGAGGTTATATTTATAAAGACATTAGGTACCTCGACAGCAGGAAACATGTTCATTTTCTTTTCTGGGATTCAAACTTCGGCCCTTTTAACTCCTAGCTGGACATCCTTCCAACTTTATCACGCAAGAACTTGGTAAGTAGAGTGAAAATACACCATATATTTAGAGAAATATTCGCACAAAGTTGGGAAGAAAATATAATTAAAAATAGAGCATAAAAAGTAAGAAAAATACTTTTCCCGCTAATAGTATAAATAAAAGCTCTGATTACTTACAATCTTCAAAAATCTGATATCTGTAGGAAAGGACCTTTACAACGACAAAAAACACTTAAAGACGCAAAGCTTTACGTTTACATAATCCATATAGGCAAAGATATTATTGGCACTTTCACAATACCATTTTATTAGATTAAAGTTATTCTGGCAAATACAGATTTATCAGAATTCCCATTTATGAAACTCTGACGCATCATTTACTACTCACAAGTTCTTATTAAACCAATTAACTTATTTTATGCTACCCAAAATATTTTAGCAACGACAAAAGCATGGAAAGAACGAGATTTAAGGACTCTGACTTTCTGAGACTGTCATACTTTACTAGAAGCTACAAACAACTCCATACCTGTGAAACCTTTTAATCTAAAATGTTAGTTACGATACGGATTATAACGTTTCTTTTTACGTTTTCTGTTTGATACCCTGAGTAGACTACCCGATGGTAGAATTTTCAAGAATCTTCGAAAAAGGTGCATTTATCAAAATCAGAAGAAATCTGATGTGGACACCACATGACTTCCTTATACGGCCTATTAAATTATGCACCTTTTTTGTGCATTTTATTTTAAACTTATTTCCTCGAATTATTCTAAACTGATCAACCAATCTTTAAAGTTAAGTTGAAAATGACATGAAAAATTGCAAATTTTGAAATTAAGCATCCTGATAAATCTTTGATATAAGGGAGTCAAATTTCTTGTAATTTTATTTTTTCATGATGAGTATAAAACTTCAACAAATACATCCCTTATCAGAAAAGTTCCAGGACAAAGGTCGTAAAAATAGAAAATTGTATTTACTAAGTAATGATCTTAGCTGCTACCAAAGTAATCCCCTTGGCTTATTTATACACAACTATCAGCCTTTCTGGAGCTTGGAAGCAAGCGGAGAAATCTTCAACTGAGATGCTTACGAGCTCATTTGTCACAGCCCGTTGGATGCCTGCAATAATTTTGATGAAGCTTTCCTTTCAGTCACCGTTTTACTCACTGAAACAAGAAAACATCCTAGTAAACTTTGACACAAATTTGGAATTACGTTCGGTTCTGTCATGTTAAACGAAACTTTAGCAGAAATTCTTCGTATTTCCTCTTTCTGTTCATCTGTTAGTGAGTGATGGACGATTCCTGCATTAAATTTGCGTTTCCCGAAATCTTTGCGTAAAATCTTCTGAAGCACATCACAATTCAAATTTAGTTCTTCTGATATCATACTACCTTACCTGATAACTACCTTACACGCTCCACGTTTGCCCTGGTATATGCTATAGACGGGGACCAAACCTGGGATCGTCTTGCACTGAATTTCTGCCTTTACGAAACCTTTTGTGCCTCTCAAAAACACGACTTCTTGAAAGTGCTTCGTCTGCATATGCTTGTTTAATCATGTTCCACGTTTCACTACGGGTTTTCCCGAGCTTAAAGCAGAACTTGATA
>KK121207.1:31144-71282 GCA_000611955.2 Stegodyphus mimosarum
TAGCAGAATAAATTTTTAGACACGAAATTCAACAATTTTAGCAATTAAATGGGCATAATTCTCCAACGGGGCGACGTACAGTCATGAAAGTAGATTCATAAGAAGGCTAAATTTTTTCTCTCTAAGAGGTATAAATTTCATCCATGTGAATAAAAAGGAAATATTTTTAAATTTCAAATATTACGCAGAAAGCAACCGATTTCCCATTGTCTCCTTTTCCCGAAAGCTATTACTATCGAACGCGTAACGTAAGAATGGGAACTCTGTTTAACTCGCATAAAAATAATTGATTCAATAACGTAAACAATACAACTCGTGAAGAAAAAATTTAGAATAAGCATAAATTAGTGCATATAATTTTACTCACACAATAATTAATTAACAAATAAACTGCAATTAACTACATATTAATCCATACTTCAAAACTAACTAAAATCACTACATAACACAGTTCATACTAAGAATAGAGAAAACTGGTATGCCGAATATAAAAGCTAGCTCGAATCTCTTTAGAGAAAGATAGTATTTGTTGGTTCCATCGATGTCCATTTGCCATCTATCATTTTTTAAAGTTAATAAGCTCTTTATGATGATGAGCTGAAGAAATAATTAGATAACTTGCTTGACAGCAGCTGATTTTAGTACTCCAATAGCCCCAAAAAGGCGGCGTAAGAAACTGTGAAAGTAATCGACTTCATAATTGTGCATTCTTGTTTAGTCATCACCAAGTCATCGATAAATAAAGTTTTACTGAATTTTAAAGCTGCTGTTATGTGCAAATGAATCATCTTTAGGTCGATAACTTGCCAATAGTGAAGTACTCTTAACTCGTCGCACTCCTTCTTTTGGATCTCTTAAAGAGACAACTCTGAATTTCAATGTCATAATATTCAATTTCGCTGATGCGAAAAGCTTCATCACTTAACTAAGTGGAAATTATATAGTTTCTAACCGACATTTAAAATTCCTAATGCGTATTGTAAACTGTAACTAAATGATAATTTTTGTTATTTTTAAGTATGGTTCAATATATCAGAAACGCAGCTCAACTAGGAAAAGCACTTATATTACTAAATCGTTAATTATTTTTAAGGCTCCTAGCTTTCGGTTGTATCCAGTTCACTGCTCTTCTCTCTTCTAAATTACTCAGAATGATGCAATTAACGTAAATCTACAAAGTGTTTTTAAGAAACTTCAATGTTTTAGGAATCGAATTGCGTCGTCCAACCGGAGTTCACAAACAACAGGATTCTGCACCACGATAATTCACCGGTTCAAACAGCCTTCAAAGTGACTCAGTTCTGGCAAAACACAGCGTCGCGACACTGTCCCGATTCTCCGTGCAAGCCCGATCACTCACCATCAGACGTTTTTCTATTCCCTCGATTAAAATACAGCTTAAAAGGTAATCGTGTTGACAATCTGGACATCTTTCAGAAAAATGTATTATATATTCTGAACAGCATTCAGTTGAAGACGTCTAGGCAGGTATCAATGGTGGCAGAGTCGTTAGCAACGGTGTATTAATGCAGGAGGAGGCTGTGTTGTAGAATATTAAGTGTCTGTAAACTTATCTCCAAATAAACGAATTTTATGGAATCAGTCCCATTACTTTTAGATAAGCCCTCTACAATCTTATTTATTGCTCGCAGACTGTTGCCATTCTCCAATTTCGTTCTTTCGCGGTAGCTTTAGTTACAATCCTACATCACAGTTTTGTAAAGTTTTGTAAAGCTTTCTCATTGACTAATAACATCGTTTTGCAGAAACAGACAAAAACTAATAAAGGAAAAAATAACACCTGTTCAACGGGTTAAAATTGTTTATGTTAAAAAAATTCTTTTAAATGTATGACTCATTTGAAACAATTCCATTTTCTTTTAAGCATATTATGAAAAATACGCAGTTTATTAAATAATATTTTAAGTCTGGTTAAGATTTTCATAATCTCGATTTTAATACAAAATTCAAAAATAACACAGGATATTTATTAAGGTCATAATTACCGTTTATGAGTAATATCAGTAGTTTCAGTTTTCTTAAAGCAGATACAATCAGTCGTCATGGTACCAAAGAATTAAATACTTTTAACTAGTGCTGTCATGCATGTGGCATAACCTCATATCTTCATTTCTCTAAAACTATAAGTACCTCACTTACAACAGGTAAGTAGTTAAAATATACTAGCGTGCCACATAAATTTGCTTCGAAGATCGCATGTGGCCCGCGAGTTTGAGACCACAACCAAGCCTTCTATTCCTAAGCTTATTAAATACCGAATTATGGTTATCCATGGGTGTCCGTCACACTTCACAATACCCATTTCAGTACTAAACCTGAATGCTGGCGAGATTCCTCAACACTGAATAGCTTTTATGCTATCCGAAGGCACTTTTATTTACGTGCCACAGATAGATACCTAGATTAGTGTCTGTTATTGGTAAAGAGGAAGAAATTCAATGATGATTAACTAATTTAATCCGTCCAAAGAAAGAACTGTTCTACGGGTTCATAGATTTGGAGTGATTGATGACAACACTTGATGAAGAATCAAAGCAAAATTTATTCGTCAGTATTACACAGGACAGCTCCAAAGACGCGTTACAATCGTCAAAAAACTACGATAAACACGCTGAAACAATCAACAACACAGCCTTCAGTCTATCAGGCTATAACAGTGAAAAGAACTTCAGGGCAAAGCACTAAAGTACAACTCCCGACTCGGTCGATCACTCTCAAGCTAATCTCTGAACTCAAAGCCCTCAAGATGCCTTCACGATAAACTGCTACTCCACGTACAGGCTTCTGACATACCTTCGAAAACATTCTCGGGAAAATGCTCTCGCTCCGTCTGTGGCACATCGCTAACTTCGTGGCCGAACGGGCGATTTAGCTCCAAATCTGGCTGTCTGCCTTTCCTTGTGATTTTCTGGTAACCCTAAACCTGTTTTGCAGGGAAGCTATCTTACCGCAGCTGGGTATTTCGAAACAGAGCGTTTCTGGACACAAAAATCGATAAGATTCCTTCCCTCCTGCTAAAAATATAGCAACAAGAATGAAGTATTGCAACCAATTTAACTAATGTATTAGCAGTTTGAGCTTACAAATCCATCATTCAGACCCGAAACGAATGCCATTTTTATGAATAATATATATCATGTGATCGAGCTGAAATTACTTTTCGGACTGAGATTTAAGATAGATAAATGGAATTTTCTTCTCAAAGGAGTCACTGCCACATTTGGGATTTGCGACTCGACGAGATACGATCTTTTTCTTTGAAACTGTTTTCTTCCAATTATTTACGTGATAACTTCGTCCATGTTTTTAATGATAACTTCGTCCATGTTTTTTAATGATAACTTCGTCCATGTTTTTTAATGATAACTTCGTCCCGATCTGTTTCCGTTTTAAACGGCATAGGAATCTTACATGTTATACCACTATATTCTCAGACTTTTGTACCATACCCTTATCTCTGAATCTCAACTATATTTTTAGTTCTGCGATTACGTATTGGGCTTAAAATAGGGCTCTCATTTCCAATCCAAACTGTCATTCCATCATCGACTGAGTATCCAGATTGCTTATGACACTAATCACGACTAGATCGTTCATTGCGTCCACTTATTCATTGTGGGTGGCCACAACAATAAATTTTCAACATACCAGTGATAAGTGCAAATCTAATTCAAATTCTTTTCACACACTTGTCTCCCAATAATTCTTTAATTCTCTGAGATGGGAAAGTTATTACTAAAAACGCAGAATGTACGTTTTTTTCAAAGAAAATTAACTTACCTTAACTACCGTTTGGTTACTCATAATCTGGAAATGAAATTACCGGCTTACTAATACATGACCAAAATTTTTCTGTTGAAACTAATACAAACATATTTTTGTTCCTCGCTGTTTCATTTCTGTAATCTTATCTTGAATAACAGAATTGCGAATGGAAATATATTGCAATAAATTAGTCGGCAGATTCTGTGTGATGGCTTCATATAATATTTCATCTAGACTCGACACCAGCCAGTAAAGTAAGATATTTGGAAGGTATACTTCGAGAAAGTACTTAATGAGAATAACATCAAATTATCTCTGAACACAAACTGACGCTTTCATATCGGTGAAATCAATGCTATCAATGGGATCAGTTGCTTTTATTTATAGACTCTGAAACAATTTCATTCGATTTATCGTAACCAATAAGATGAGAAAACGACTTCAACTCTCCGATTCGGCTATGTTTAGTAACGAAAAAAAATCCCCAACTTTTCAATACCTTTTATCGCCCGAACGTTAACTACTATTCCTTGGAGCGAGTATAGATTCTTCCATGAAATAAAAAGAAAAGAATGTTTTTCCGGAAAAGAGTTGAACATCTTTCTTAACCTGAGCTCAGACTGAGAATGTAAAAATAAATCTTTTCAGAACTTTGAGTTTGTTGTACATTTACTCAGCTTTTTATGGCTTATGCTCTAAATTTATATTTTTAACCTTAGTTTAATCGTCTGCTAGCATTCGCATTCTTTACTGATAGCTGCCCAATAATTGGTTCTAGAAGATTTTGGAAAATGAGCTTGAAAACTGCTAGAAATTTTAACTGTTGTGAAAGTGTAATATATAAGTAAAAGTTACACGTCTGAGATTTTTTAAGATGCAGCCTTGCAACAGAAATTTATATAGACTGGCATATGACTTCTAATGTTGACGAAAAACACTCACTTATTTAACTGAAATTGTCGTTAAATAGTGAGACTGGGACTCGATTGATCGCTTCCTTTACTGGAAAGAAATAAAAGGCTAGAATTACGCTTACAGCTAGTTGTCAATTACATTTATTTAATTTCAATATATATTACAGCGATACAGGGACCGGACCAAAATGTCGCCAAGTTTAGCCAACTTTTGGCAATTTCTCACCAAATTACCGAGACACCCATTTGAGCAATGTTAAATGCACTTGCCCCTGGAATTCTTACCTTTCTGGCATAACTTTCTATTAAAATTTGCTTCGCATTACATTACACAGAAAAATACAACACTTTTACGGATAACTGCACTAAAATCAACTATCTATGTGCAAAATTCGTAACACTGCTTTGCATAAAATGAAACTTGCAACTGAAATTAATTTAGTAAGTCTGTAAATAACTAAGCAAAGCAAAAGTCTCCCAAGTGTTCACTCAAACATTCCTAATTGTGTAAGCAAACTCGGAAAGCAAAAACCTAACGCCGCTCTCACGTAATTCTAAGAGCTCGGCAAGAAAATATCAAACAGGTGAGCGTAGCACCCAAAGCTCTCTTTCTCTAACTTTCAAAAACTGTTCTTCTATATTCGCATAACTAATCTGCGTCCTGATGATATCAAACGAAAGTAAAAGTGAGAGTTTGGGGAAAACTATAAATTGGGGGTTGGCTTAAAGATTTTTTTCTATTTCCTCCTATAATCTATTAAATTTACTTTAGATAATGAAATTTATGCTCTGATTTGCGTTGGGTAGAGGCGAGCGAACATTTTTCTTATGCGCATGCGTATGAACTATAGTGGCGCAGTTGTCTCTTCCCCGACGCATTCGTCTTGCGAGCGTGCGAACGTAATGACTTTGTATGGTGTGTGATGTTGAATATAATTTACTGTGTGCTCTTTTTATTCTTTTTTCCTGTAATAAAGTGTCTTGTCCTAAATTGATGGATTTTTTACTCTCAATATGGACCTCTGAACAACAAATGGTAGCAGAGATCCGTGGTTATATCAAGAAAACCTCGATGAAAAATACGAAGTTGAAATCGAAACTGTCTCAGTGAAAGCCAGAAATGGAGAAGTGGAACGTTCCCGAATTAACTGGAGAGAACTTATTTGGGCATTGAAAATTAAAGCTGCCTTATCATTGAAAAGACTTGACTTAGTAATTTCGAGTATAAAACCAGAAAACTTAGACGAGAAAGATGAAAGACTGTGGAATGAGAAAAACGCTGACGCCGTAGCATATATAAAACTTTCACTATCGGATCAACAGGCGCTTCAGTTCTCAGCAGAAGAGAATGCAAAAATACTTTGGGAGAAAATAAAGTCAACATTTACGGGACAAGCCGAAGATCGAAAAATAGATGCCGGTAATGAGTTAAAAAATTTAGAAATGAAGTTGCACGAGTCGGCTAATGATTATATCGCAAGAGCGAGAGGAATAGCAACTAAGTGTCAATCGCTAGGACTAGAAGTATCTTCGCGGGAATTGGTGTTCTACACAGTCCGTGGACTTCGTGGAATATTCTCTCGAATTAGGGAAATTTTAAAAACCCAGCGTGAAAAAACAATTGACGAAGTACTCGAAATACTCCGCGAGGAAGAGTCTACACACAGTTCAGCGAACGGGAAACGACCTGATGGAACCAACGCTGAGGCGTTCGTATCAAGAAGAAATAAAAATCATAATCCAAGAATTTGTTACATTTGCCGACGTCCTGGTCACATCGCGAAAGACTGCTACTACAGAAACAAGAGTCCAAAAAGTGGGTTATCCAAAGGTAACAAAGAAAGAAAGAAATCGCAACCTACAAGTGTGAACGTTTCATCTCGTTCTGATGAAAGAGAAAGTGATTTCGCTCTTCAACTTACGCGTGAAAAAAATGATGAATGTGACAAAATTTGGTTGTTGTATAGTGGTGCAACTGGACACATGGCGAAGGACTCCTTTTGGTTTCAGAATATTATATCAGAGTTGAGGGAGATTTACCAGGCAGGTAAACATTCAAAAATATTTTCAGAGGGTATTGGTACTGTTAAAGCAAAAACTATAAGTACAAAATATTCTAGTTCTGTTAATTTAACTATTAGTAATGTTAGTTATGTTCCTGATTTAAGAAATAACTTATTGTCACTCACTGCATTAATGGATAAAGGATGTAAAATTGAATCAAGGAATAACTCTGTATTAGTTTTTAGTAGGTGTAATCAGTTACTTTTTAAAGCATTTAAGAATAATGGTAGGCTTGAAGTTAATTTAGAACCATATTATAATTCTGAATGTTGCATTGCTAATGATTGTACTGGTAATAATTACGAACTTTGGCATAGTAGATTGTGCCATTTAAATCCAAAGTATATGCTTAGGATGAAGGAATACATTAATATTAATGATGTAAGTGATTTTAAGTGTGAAACTTGTGACATAAGTAAAATAACTAGAAAAAGTCATCCAAATATTGACATTAATCAGAGGTCAGAAATTTTAGAACTAATTCATTCGGATCTGTGTGGTCCTGTTCAAACTGAATCAATTGGTGGGTCTAAATATTTTATGATCTTAGTGGATGATTTTTCTGGAATGTATTTTACTTATTTTCTTAAAAGTAAAAATGAAGTATTTGATACATTTTCTAAATTTAAAGCTAAGTATGAAAATTTAACTGGTAAAAGAATTAAACGTTTGAGAACAGACAATGGTTTAGAATTTGTAAATGAACAATTAGATAATTATCTTGCTAATTCTGGTATTTTTCATGAAAAAACAATTCCATATAACAGTGAAAGTAATGGGAAAGCTGAACGGGCAAACAGAGTTCTTTTGGAAAGAGCTAGGACATTACTATATGAGAGTGAGCTTCCGGTAAAATTCTGGGCAGAAGCAATTAATTTTAGTACTCAAGTATCAAATTTAACACCTCGGAAAGGGAAAGAAAAAATTCCTATAGAAATGTGGACTGGTAAAAAACCCAAATTAAACTATCTTAAAAAATTTGGATGTGTGGCATACTTTCACATTCCGAAAATAATGCGAAACAAATTTGATATACCCGGAAAAAGAGGGATAATGTTAGGATATGCTAGAGAAAGAAAAGGATATCGTATTTATGATATAGCAAGTAATAAAATAATTGAAGAACGATCGGTTAAATTTAACGAATCTTTAAAAGGTAGTAATTATATGGGGAAAAATAAAACCATAGAAACTTGGGATATTGAAAAATTAAAAGGAATATCGTGGAAGGAAAACGAAGTAGATCAGAAAACAAAAAGTGAAAAACCACACCTCGAATTGGTTGTTACGGAAAATACTCAAGCAAGCGAATATGCTGACTCATCGCATTTCGAAATCGCCGACATGAGCCGTTGTAGTGGGGGCGATGATAGGGGAAAGACATCTGACAGCTATGAAAAAAATAATCAAAATGGAGATGAAATACCATTAAGACGATCCGAGAGGCTCAAATCTAAACAACTGGCGTCAAATATAATCAGTAATGTTCCGAACGATTTTTCAGACGCAAAACATAGTGCTAATTGGTATGCCTGGAAATCGGCAATGGAAAATGAATTAGATTCATTACATAAACACGAAGTGTGGGAAATAGTAGAAAGGCCTGAAAAAACAAAATTAGTAAAAAGTAAATGGGTGTATACTTTGAAGGAAGGAGACTCTGGGGAAGTAAAATATAAAGCGCGATTAGTAGCGGCTGGCTTTAATCAAATAAAAAATAAGGATTACACCGAATCATATTCACCAGTTGTTAACATTGAATGTTTTAGATTATTGCTTGCACTTTCAGCTAAATTAAATTTGACTGTTAAATTTTATGATGTAAAAACAGCATATTTGTACAGTGACTTAAAGGAGGATGTATATATGACTCCTCCACCTGGTTATGAAAAACTGATTGGACAAGGAAAAGTATGCAAATTAAAGAAAAGTATTTATGGGTTGCCTCAATCGGGTAGAAATTGGTATATGAAAATAAAAACCGAATTAGAAAAACTTGGATTGGTACAATTAGCATCTGATAATTGTATATTCATTTATAATGATACCAAAAACATTTTTATACTATGTTTGTATGTTGATGATTTAGCTGTATTCTGTAATAATGAAGAAATGCTTAAAAATACTGTTTCTAAAATTAAAAATGTATTTGAGTTACATGAAAATATTAATTCAAAATTTTTGGGAATGCAAATAGAAAAACTTGAAAATGGTATATGTTTGTCTCAAACAGAATATATTGAATCCTTATTGACTAAACACAATCTAGAAAATTGTAAAGCAGTAAAAACGCCAATCGTTAAAGGGGCAGATAAAGGTTTTTCATGTACAAATGAAAAGATTGATACAACTTTATATCAGGAATTAATTGGGGAACTTTTATATTTAGCGAATAGAACGCGTCCTGATATATCATTTGTAACAACTTATTTGTCACAATTTAATCGTGCACCAGAAAAAGGGCATTATCTTTTGGCTAAAAGGGTATTAAGGTATTTAAAAGGTACAAAAAATAAAAAACTTTTCTATAGCAATGATTTTGGAGTTTTAAATGCATATGCTGATGCTAGCTGGGGAAATGCAGAAAATGGTAAGTCATTTTCTGGTGGTACTATTTTACTAGGTGATTCATTGATTTCTTGGAAATGTCGTAAGCAAAGAAGTGTTAGTCTCTCTACTTGTGAAGCAGAATTATTTTCTATTTCTGAAATTTGTAAGGATATTATTTGGACTGTAAATTTATTATCAGAATTAAAATGTAAACAATTTTTGAATGGTGCAGTGACTTTGAATACAGACAGTCAAGCTGCTATCCAGTGGATCAACTGTGCCAGATCATCTACGAAATCCAGACACATGAACTTACGTTTCCATTTTATGAAGGATTTAATAAAGGACAGTGTCGTTAAGTTGGAATATTCACAAACTGATAATATGATTGCAGATTTTCTTACTAAAAGTGTCAGCGAAGAAAAATTAATGTATACATTGAAAGTAATTTCCTTAATTTCTTAATGTAATGTATTATATATTGTTATTTTGTATTTCATTTTTGTATTGAAAAAATGTTGCTCGCAGGAGGGGTGTGTTGGGTAGAGGCTAGCGAACATTTTTCTTATGCGCATGCGTATGAACTAAGTGGCGCCGTTGTCTCTTCCCCGACGCATTCGTCTTGCGAGCGTGCGAACGTAATGACTTGGTATGCTGTGTGATGTTGAATATAATTTGCTGTGTGCTCTTTTTATTCTTTTTTCCTGTAATAAAGTGTCTTGTCCTAAATTGATGGATTTTTTACTCTCAATATGGACCTCTGAACAACATTTTCATTACAGCATAGAATACATTTTCTTATTAATATTTTGTTGTCCTTGGGGAAAAGCCAACGATTTACTTCCTGTAAAATATATCAACTTTTTTCAATACCATTAATTGCAAGAAATGTAAATGGCATTTTTACTTCCTTGCAAAGTAAAAAGAAAGTATTTTATCGCTCTTTTATTGCAAAAAGCAGTACCAAATGTATATATATGTATATGTATATATGTAATAATAAAATTATATATATATGTAATAATAAAATTCTATAGTCAAAAATACACTTAAAACCCTAACTTAAATTTCGTCTTTTCTTTTTGTTTTTTCCCCAGTCACAATTCTAAATGCATGCTCTTTTTTTTAATGGCGACGATCTCTTTTTTGAGAGTACGTTGAATTAAATCGACAGCCCCGTAGTCAAGTTGATTTTCCCGCTTTTTCTACACTCTACAGTTATTGAATGTTCTAGAAATATTTAAAGCGAACTGGATTGGCTGACGTCATTTCTTGGAACCTCCGCCTTTCCAGAGATTATAAAAGGACACGCAAAGGAATATCGAGGGGTCTTTTCATTAATGTAACGATGGAGTAAACTTCAGTACAAAAAGGTATTAGTTGTTCTTTTTTATTTACTCCGAGGATCTGATTTTTGTAACTGCTGTTTTTCATGGAAATTAATAAATGGATCCTGTTTTTTCTTTAAACTTATCGTCTGCTACTTTGAGTTACGACTACATTTGGTACATCACATATATATAAAGGCCAACTAAGTTCCGCCTGGATAAGGATTTTTAAGTAGAATAAGGGATTTTACGCAGTGTAAGGGATTTCCCTTTAAGAATTAAATGAAGTATTGTAATTGCTAAAAATTTCGAGAAAAGATTTCGAGGAAAATATGCGTTTTGACCATTCCTGAATCTATTTGACAATTTCTTTGACGTCTGTACGTACGAACAGAATAAAAGGCTCTTTATTCCAAAGTTGTTTGTAAAATGGATTCAAAATGGATCTTTTCGTGTCTTCTATACGTACGCACGTATGCATCTAGCATAACTCTAAAACGTTTAGCCGTAGAACGTTGGAATTTTGTATATTTGACTGTTATAACATCTAGTTGTGCCTTTCCTTTTATATTGCAATCGGTAGGGATAAAATTATTTATATACAGACCGTTCCTTCCTGGCTTAAAAGCCTTCACCCGAGCTTTATTTTCGCAATCGTTAGTCTTAGACATATACTTCTAGTTACAGAAGTGATTTAAATGGCGCAGATATTCATGTATTGTCAATTTCAAATTTAAAAACAATTTGTAGGATTCATTTGTCTATCTCCTAAGTGATAACTGAACGCGTAGTAAATTCTTATAGGAACTACACAGAAGAAAGGGGAAAAGAACCCTTTATTAACTCTTTAAAAATTCCCAATCCGTCGACTTGACGCTAACAAACTACGCCTCACTCGGGCAGTAACTGAGACAATAAGAACTCAGCTAAAAATTTGAAGCTATTAACAAGTAGTAGAATTACTCTACAAGGCTCAGACTATCTTGTTTCCTAACACAGCGTTGAGAAATCTAGCGGCAGCAAAGTAATAGTTGTTACGCCACGTTTAACCAGCAATAAATGCTAAGCAGAAGCTCGCCCTACAAAAGCACAGAGTTCGCCCACACTCTCTAACTTTTGCTTCTAGAACTTAGTATTTAAACCTTTTCTCCTCAAAGTAGAATTTACATCACTTAACTCTCGCTATCAAATTTAAATATTCTGGCCTTGGCAAGTAGAGAACTGAAGGCTTAAAGGAAAGTAACTTCACATTAAATTAAATTGGTGATTTAAAATAAATATAAATCTCTACAAATTATTTTCGGACAGGTAACGAATTCCAACTTTTAATAAGGTCTACTTATATTTCAGAAAATTTTACATTCGTTCTGAGAAAATAAAAAATATAAGAAATCTGAGTCCGTACGTAGAAAATAGAAAACAAAACTTAATTTTTGAAATTTGTTATTTTTGATGTCATTTTCAACTTGCCTCGAGAGATCGGTTAATTTAGAATAATTTGAGAAAATAAATTTAAGTGAAGTGCAGAAAACAATGTGTATAATTTAATAAACCTTACAAGCAAGTCTATGGTACCCACATCAGGTTTTTTTAATTAAAAATTTCGAACACTTCTTCATTCTTATTAATATGTACCAGTTTAGAATCATATTCTGTCTTACTGTTTACAAGATGTTTTTCTAACGCGTAAAGTAAGTTTTCAGCACTGGCTGAGAAGCAATCCTAGTAATCTTGACTGACAGAAACTTTTCAGCTAAAAAAAAGACAGGTCTCATCAATTTCCATTTGACTACTACTATGAAAGAGAATTAGCTTACTTTCCCTGGAGAAACATCAAAGTTTGTCATTTGAGATAAAATCTAATTTTTCATCTATCAAAACACTAGCTTCAAAAATAAATTGAAAGGAGAATATTTTCTTCCTATAGAAACTGCAAATTACATGTGGAGTTAGTTATGTTCTTGAGAAATACATTTGTTAGTAGACGAGTGTGGGATGTTGCATAAAAGAAATCAAAAAAAATTTTTTTCTAGACAACAAATTACGAGATGAATCTAAATTCGTCTTCTGAATATGTAACAGAGAATATGAACTAATTTATTCAGTCAAAACATGAGATTGGGACGCCGGCTGAAAAGATACGAGTAAACTTACATACACTAGACGGCCAAATTTTCCGCGCGAAAACTATTACTTGGAAAATACGATATTTTAAAATTATATACTGCTGGCCACCGTAAATGCAACACCCTGAAGGAAGCATGTAAATAACATGAAATTTACAATATGCATTAGCGGAGGTGAGAATTGCAAATGATTAGAACTTCAGCTCAGACGCACATCACGCGCGCCTGTAACGCCACTTCAAAGCGCTATTTAAGGCTTGGCGTTTTCGATGATTTCAAGTTCGGCAATTGTACTTTTCTTGTGGTTTTTTTTCAAAAAAATGATCAAGTTTGCCTGGTAGTCAACAGCGATCATCGTTTGATCAAGTATCCGAGTTCGACAGAGGAAGGATAGTGGCCTACCGAAAGTGTGGATTATCTTTCAGGGAAATCGGTAACCGTGTTGGACGAAACCAAACAACTGTAATGCGGATATGTGATGCAAGAGGGTACAACGGACCGACGTGTTCGATCGCATCCACCTCAGTGCACCACTTTACGTGATGACAGGAACATTCTGCGTATGGCAGTGACGGATCGCTCAGTCACATCACGAACCATAACACAGCACATTCAGTGTGTAATGCATCATCCAGTGTCTGCGCGTACTCTTCAACGCCGTTTACAGCAGAGTGGTCTGTCCGCAAGACGTCCATTGCTTCGTCTACCCTTGACGCAGAACCACAGACGTCTCCGCCGCCAATGGTGCCATGAAAGAAGGATGTGGACGATTGTCTTTACTGACGAGTCATGCTTCTGTCTGCAACACCGCGATGGTCGGACTCGAATCTGGAGACACCGTGGAGAGAGGATGCTGGACAGCTGCGCTATGCACCGCCCCAGTGGTCCTGCACCGGGTGTTATGGTATGGGGCGGTATTAGATATCACTCCTCTAGTACGCATTATCGATGCTTTAACAGCCAGCGCTACATCTCCGAGGCGTTGGAGCCAGTTGTCCGTCCTTAACTTCAGGGCTTGCCACAGCCATATTTCAACAGTATAATGCGCGACCACACGTGGCACGCATCGTCCAAGGGTTCGATTGAATTGCTTCCCTGGCCGGCTTGCTCTCCAGATCTTTCGTCGATAGAAAACATGTGGTCCATGGTTGCTGAACGATTGACCCAGATTACATCCTAAGCTGCCACACCAGATCAACTTTGGCAATGTGTGGAAGCTACTTGGTCTGCTGTACCCCAAGAACACATCCAAAGTCTCTTTGAATCAATGCCGAGGCGTGTGGCAGCAGTGATCTCCAACAATGGCGCAACTCTGGCTACTGATTCTGGAAGGAACCATACTTCACAGAAGTCTATAAATTTAATCATTTGATACTTGGTCAACATGCTATCTACTAAATAAATTTTGCTATGATATCTCTTGTCTTTCTTGATGTTGTAGGTGGCCAGCAGTGTAGTTCAAACTGCTGGTTTAAATAATTGCGTAATAAACCATTTCCAGTTCTGCATGGCTAAAAGCTGCAATTCAAGCAAGGATATATGCTTCTTGCTCATTTGCAACTAATGGCCAAAACACACGAATCAAAGTGTCAGTGACTCAATGTTGTTGCCTTAGCGTTGTATTTTCTGAAGATCATGATAAAAGACAATCTCGAAGTTAACATTAATTATCGATACTCGCGTATTTCTCTAGCATCTCAGTAGCAATCCCCAAATTGTCAGAAAGTGCAAACTCTGGCAACCATACGCATGAAACATTTTTCAGGCAAACATATTCATAACAATCCTTCAGTCAAACAATGTCGCCATTTTTCGTATGAGTTTTTTTTTTTTGTTGCATTCCAAGTTCCGCGGCATTTAGAATCATCATATTTTTTTGCCTTCAGCTAAATTCTAAAATATCTCTTATGAAGTCTGCTATAGTTCTACCGCCTTATCCGCGATCATGAGCGCAAAAACGCATGCGCCATTCGGATCGAATTATTCTCAAAATAGGGTGGAATGATGGAGACTTTCTTTCCTTCCAGCATATCACCTTCCGGAGAAGAGAAGATTTTTACGTGACCTTTCACGTTGCAGTAAGTAACAACACCCCTTTTGGATGAGTCTATGTGTTTTGGCAGAATGCCAGCCAGGGTTACGTTTGAGACGGGCGAACTATAACAATGGAAAAATATCTGCAGAAATACAGGCAGTGTCTTATCACAAAATCGCTAAAAAATAATGAGATGCGTTTGGTAAATAACTGTTCTCAGTACCAATTCTAACATTTCTAAGGGAAAACAGATCGCTGTATGCATAAGCAGAAGAGCAGCGTTCAAACATTATAGAAGGATTTCGCAAAAAATACAAGTGTTTTATTTTTAAAGTATTTCATAATCCTTATTTAATAATTAAAGACTGTAGCAAAGTTTTAAACTGTGTTTTCTTGTGATATGCTGACAATGTTAGTCAACTTAAGATAAAATGATAGTTTAGGAATGCTTTTGAAAACACACCCAATAAGTTATTTTTACATTTTTATATGTAAAACAAAATTTGATGTGTGCACTACATGACTTCATTGTACGGAATATTAAATTATACGCATTTTGCATTTCATTTAAACTTACTGGATTGAATTAAATCTACTTCGTCGAGAGCGCATAAACCACAATAAAATACATGTACTCTTTAAAATCCACAATATTTTTTACCATAGCGACACTCTGGCGCTAGGTTCACTTAACAGCGTCACATCTCCACCATTTTATAATTCAGAATGCGCACAAATTATGTATATCATTTGGAGAATTATTTAATCGTTGCCACATGTTCTATTCAAATAATATAATAAATCTAAAACGATGTATAAAAGAAATTAAACAAAAAAAAGAAAAACTTTTTCGCAGACGATGCAGTAATTCTGATTCAATTAATTTAGTTCTCATTTCGCGACAAGGCGAAAATGCATTAAAAACTCAAAATATCTATACTAAAAATTACGAAGTAAATGTTAAACACTTATTTCCTCGAAGAAATTACAGAATGGATTAAGCATGATTTAATTCGCAATAATAAAAGAAAGCATTATCTTTGTTGTTGCGAAGCTTAGTTTCTCTAGATTGGCAACAAATCTATTATTCTCCTAAGTTTCAAATGTAAATAAATATGGCCGCCATGAGAAAAATGATTAGGCTTAGTTGCACTTAAATGACTTTTAAATTGTTGATAATTCTACAAATCTTGCACGCAGATTTACTAAAGGCATAAAAACCTTAACTGGAAGATAAGAAGAACATAATTCAATCATTTTTAAAGCAAAAAATGCACAGTTTACCAACGTATAAGAATAAAAAAACTCAGCTCACTGAGCCGAGTAATAAAGTGGATATATACGTATATTTATACACTTTCGGTGCGGCCGATTGCAACCAAATTAGGAGGTGCACATCTACATGTTATAGCAGTCCTATACACAAAATTTCAACGTTCTGACGCTACTCATTGAGTTATGCGAGATACATGCATATGTACGTACGTCGTGCCAACGTACGCACGGATGGCACGAAAAATTCTCTTGAGGATCCATTTTGAATCAGTTTTATAATTTTTCGGGGGAAAAAGAGTCCTTTGTTCTATCTTAGGTACGGATGTCACTCAAAAACATTGTTAAATTTCATTCGATAGCGGTCAAAATACACTGCTCAAAACAATTAAAGGATATTGTAAGTTTTATATAAAATAAAGATATAAGGGAATTTTTTGCCGAAAATGGAAGAAGAGAATCACAAATGCAAATTTTTCTGATTTTCAAACTGTGGAGTATGCTAATTTTGAGTTCGACGTCAAAAACGTCGCTTCAGTGGCAGCGAATGAAATTTGACTTTCAACTGAATGAAAGACAATGAAGACAAGGATGATCGGCATTCAGTGACTGCTTTGTTTCGATGAGTACGATGTCTCAGCGAAGTCATTTAACCGATTCAGAAGCTTGGAGAGTTGTTGGTAGGTTAGAAGGGGGCCAAACTCAAGCCGAAGTAGCGCAAACCATTGGAGTGTCACAAAGTGTGATTTCCAGGATCTGGAACCGTTTTTTGGAAACTGGAAGTGTAGGCCGAAGACCAGGGCAAGGTCGTAGACGGGCAACAACGCCCAATGAAGATCGTTATTTAGTGTTAACGGCTCGAAGACACCGAAATATGAATGCTACTCTTCTCCAACAACACCTTCGCTCGGCTACTGGTAGGACGGTTTCAACTCAGACTGTCCGAAACCGGCTCCATGGTGTAGGTCTGTATGCTCGCCGACCGATGGTATGTGTTAGACTAACATCAAGGCATCGTCGCGACCGCAGGGAGTGGGCAACAGAGCATGTGAACTGGAGGAGAAATGAATGGAGCAATGTTCTTTTTTCTGACGAGTCCCGTTTTTCTGTTCATCCTGATAATAGGCGTATTTTCGTCTGGAGGGACCGCGGCAGTAGGAATAATCCTGCGTTCGTGCACGAAAGTGTCAGATTTGGCGGTGGGGGAGTGTTGGTGTATGGTGGCATCTCCATTGACGGGCGCACAGACCTCTACATCATTCGAGATGGACCTCTGACTGGTCGCCGATATAGGGATGAGATCCTCAGACCTATTGTAGTCCCTTACGCTGCAGCAATCGGAGATGACTTCATTTTAATGGACGATAACTGCAGGCCACATCGTGCTAACCTGGTGGAGGATTTCCTTTTCGAGGAAGGAATCGTACGAATGGAATGGCCAGCGTGTTCTCCAGACATGAATCCAATAGAGCACGTTTGGGACGCTCTAGGAAGACGAGTTGCTGGCCGCCAACCACCCCCACAAACTCTCCAAGAACTGGAAAGAGCTCTTCTGGAAGAGTGGGACAGAATACCCCAACTCGTGATTAATAGCCTCATTGACTCCATGCCTCAAAGGTGTTCAACGTTGCTGGCCGTCCGTGGAAACCATACCCCCTACTGAAAATGATTTCCTTTGAAGAAAACACCTTTTCTTATTCTTTTTTCTCATATGCACAAATTGTGTTTTTTTCCTTTTGTACACAAATGCGCAATAAAATGCATTTTTTTCTTCCAAACATGTGTAATTTATTCTCATATAGCCTACTACGTCTGTCGACCATGCATCAATCAGCTAAAAAGTTTCCCAGCCACAAAATCCACCTAAAACCGCAATATCCTTTAATTGTTTTGAGCAGTATAGATACTTCCGTTGAAATATGATATCGGAAATTTTTCGCGATTACAATACTTTCTTTTTACTTCGTATAAGGAAGTAATAGATAGATTACTCGGAGGTGGTTGCGTTACTAATTAAGTACCAAATTACCACACATATGATTGAAACATGTCTTAAAGAAAATGTGCAAGTAAATTAAATAATTATAATGAAAGTTTTAATAAAAGGCAGTTCAAAGTGTTAAGGAAGCAGATATAACAATATTTTTAATATCCTTGTCCTTCTACTTTATATATATTACAAATAAAAAACTTCAAAACTGTAGGCGGAATTGAGCAAAGTTGTACTGCCATCTGTGTAGTGGCCAATTTTCTTGCCAACGACAGGAGCAATCTTGCACTTCTTGCCACGATGAATTTCGTGAGCTTGTTCTGATATTACTCTCAGACAAGTGAGATAAGTCACAATAGAACAACAGCAGCAGAACTATATGCAGTTCAGAAAATTAAGATGACATTAGGCGGAATTAGTTTTCAGATAGGACGCAGTTTCGAAAAAGTCATTACCACTTTTAGAGTAGAGAGGAGGAAGTGTCGAAACCAAAAGCAAGACTTAAGGGATTTTGCTAATATAAAGTATAATTCAAAGTTGCAAATTTTTCATATCACATTTATGGTTTTGGCACCCCGATTGCAACAAAATGCAATAAAGGGAGGAACATTAGTCAAAATGGAATCAGGAAAGTTCAAAATGAGTATTTCCTTTGAAATATCACATCCCGGAATTATTTCCTGATTACTTCTTTTACTTTGTGCAAGGAAATAAAGAGAAGTAAGGAATTTATCATAGCATAGGTAAACATTCTCAGCTTCTGATATCTTTGTGCTCTCTTAAGTTTATGACAAAATTTTCTGAAATTTTAGAATAAATATCAGTTCTAAGTTTAATTAATTAAAGGAAAAGAATCATTAAACTTTTAATAATTTTGTAAATGTATAATGAAATTTTTTGCTGGTATGATAAATTTACTTACTTTTTCCTTAATCTTCCAAAATCATTAATTTCCTTCTTTTTATTGAACAGAATATATTGTCTAATCTCGAACGACCATTTGTCAAATAAACAACTGCAATGTACAAACTTCGTCAGAGTTTAAATCTGGTAGCAGTCAATGGCATTCCTCAGAAACAATTTAATGTCTGCAGTGACTGACTTCCAGACGATTTATTGAGATGGAAGCTAGAAACGTCACATAGGATATATTAGAATGTGATACTCTGGTTTTTCTTAAAACTCATACATCTTTGGGGATAGATCGGATTTCAGACTCATCCAGATGTCATTGAGGTTTTCTGAAGAATATCAATCACGAATGAGATGAATAGGCGCACGAAATGTTATATTGAATTTCAGCGTCACAAAAAAAGATTGCTTCTAACAATTTTTAGGAAATATTACCTTTTTCAGCTTCGTTAAATTGTGTTTGACATCAATAGATGCTATTGCTAATCCAATAGAGATAAGATCTTTCATTTATCTTCGATATCATAAAAAGATGTTGCTAAATATAATGTTAAGTTAACCATAAAATCACTTGCTGAATCTCTTAACATTTTGTGGCATTGTTATTTTATAAGATGAATGCTATGTTACGTATTTTTCTAATGCCCTGTCATAAATCATTCTCAAAATTTACAACTCTGTTTTTATATACATTATCTTCTACGTTAAAAATTGAATTTGATGAAATGAGAAATGTTATAGTAACAGGTGGATTGCAAGACTCTTATACAAATTTCGTAATTTTGGTCAAAATGGTAATATAATTTTTTTTGAATATTTTGATATTTTTCTTTTTACACTATTTCTATAGTGAACAAATGCAAAAGTTAAATATCTGGGCTTTTAAAATTGTTTGCGCAATTGGACACATTACAGTTCTCGAAGGCTATCTTTGCGTAATAGGAAGAATGTCTATACGTTGCAGTAGGGGAAAACCATACAGTTTCGACGTAGATAACCTGTACATCAAAATTTAAAGCCGAAATAACTACCAGAATTCAGCAGTGTTTCTACTAATTCGGCCATTAGTAGATCACTTCTTCAAAGGAAAGTTCTTTTTAACTGAATTTTAGTCTTATTTAGCATTAAGAGCTTAATATTATGAAATGAAAACAGTAGGCATTATATTTATCTCCGGAGCTTCAGAAATAATTATTAGTCCAAAGAGGCAATTAGCCCAGAAGGACTATTAATTTCGTTTTGGCATTTTGCGTTGATTCATTAAAAGCGTTGTTTCACTTTTCAAATGGTTGCCACCAAACATAAATTCTTTATTATATTTAAAGAAATTAAATAATGGAGAATCTGCATAAATGTATGTATGTTTCTTGCATTGTGATAAAACAATTGTGCAAACCAACGTACCTACAGTCATCAAATTTTGAATAACGTAGTCCTCTACCCGAACATGGACACCTTGAAGCCCGAATTTTGAATTTCGAGTTTTATATTTCATGTTTTTCAAAACTTTAATGAATTTTTGATCAATAAACTCTACGATTTGAAATCGAGCAGCAGCACTGTACGGAAAAAGATTATCTTCAGGGCGCCAAACTGTTCTAAAAATATGTTGCTTTTAAATGTTTTGTGATTTTGCTATTGAATCGAATTTTATGTGGCGTAAGCGCCAAGAACGTAATATTTAATAGCTTAAGTAAACACACAAAAACCTCTAATCATAAAAAGGACAGAAAAGAAGTTTTGTAAAACTATCTTAATAAGAAAACTGAACATTGATATAACGAACTGAAAAACGAGTAGGGAAAAAAAAAAGCAGAAAAATGCCAACACTTTATAAGGTATATCTCCCACATTCTTAGCGTGCCTTCGTGGTGTAATAGTCAGCACACTGAGCCGGTATTTCAGAGGTCCGTGTTTCGATTCCCGGCGAAGGAATTGCATATTTTTCATGTCTCCTGCTACTAAATAACCTAATGTCTCTACAACTTGACGCTGCATCGGGGATTCTAAACGTATACTGCTATGCCCCTTTTAAAATTCCTTTAGTTGTTTAATAATAGTAAATGTTGTTTAATAATAGTAAAGCTGAAAAGATAAAAAGAAAAACAAATGGGTCAGTAGAAGTAAGTGTAACAGCAGATTGGTAGACTGCGTGCTCAGCGAGAGCATAAAAAACCATAACAAACCCTTTTAGCACCTGAAAACTTTCAGACTTTGTTTTCCTTTCGATTAAAATGCAACTAACTATGCAGTTTTATAAACACATACAAATTGTTGAAATTTAAGTTTCCCTTTCATCGGCAATGAATTTTCTTGGCAAAGTTTCTCAAACAAAGAAGACAAAACACAGCCTAGACTCTAGATATGGATTAGAATTTTTCAACGCCCTGTCTTCTTTTGCTGCTACGTTTACTCGCTACAACTTTAATTTCAACCCTACAAATCATTGGCAATCGTACTTTTTTAGCCTTCTTTCGCATACCAATTTTTTATCACACTGCTTAAAAATAAAAGCTTCTTTTTAATCTTGCATCTTTTGTGCCTTTTATGTTTCTTCTTTCCAAACTTCTATCATTTAAATTAGTTAAACGCTACTGCTGTTAAACAACTGTTTTTCCTTACAGTTAGTTACAGATTCAAAACCCCATTCTTGCCTCAAAAAGAATTCTTAAACGCACTATTTGCAATAATGTTGTTTTCAGCCTATTTTCCTTCTGTGTGAACTGCAAAATGTTTTTTGAGAATCTTCTAGCAAACGATGTTTTGATTTGAAAATTGCACTAGAATTTCACATAATATTGCATTTGAAAGAACTCATAGAGGAAAGTTTTCGCATTCAAAATGCAGGAGAATAGATGTGAAACGAAATATCAGCTGCGAAATGTTATGCAAATGTTAACTTCTAATGCAGATTTAACAGATCTGCTGTATTTTATTGCAGGCGCCGCGAAGCATTAGTAAAAAAAATCAACAAACCGTAAACATACAAAAACAAATCATTCGAATATCCATTTTTGTTTTATTTTAAACAGCTGTTGTGGTAATGCGAAACATATTTTCATACACTACTTTGCTCCTGCGCAACTGTTACTCTCAGCGCGTGTGAGCATGCGGCGCAGCATAAATATGTAAATTTTAAACATAACGGAAGCAAATATCTCTAACACAGCCTTGCAATGAAACTAAATTTTCCCAGCTTTAAATGTAAATGAAAAGTCATTACAAAGGAAACTGTATACGTTCAAATAAAATTTTGCTATTTAAGCAGACATAAAACCGAAAGTTAACTTGTTTGGCAAAAGGTCCAAGAATGTTGATATTGCAAACAACCGAGATTTAATGCTCAACTACTATTTATAATGTTAGTAAGAATGTATGGTTGATGCTTGAAGACTTGGTTCATTAGAGAGCGCATGAAGTTACAATAAATTAAATTTGATTTGATTCTTGATATTTACGCAGAGCAGCTAAGTGCTATACTACAGAAACATACGGCTGGTGTTTCTACTTTGTATCTTTGCTCTTCTTCATATGCGGTACCCATGCAACCTGAAAAGATACAATAACTAACTCTACCTGATAAAGAAAGACATTTCATTTTCTATGCTGCTTTTTTGCTGATAAATGGAAGGCGGTGTATTCTTTTCAGATATCTGTGTTCATTTTGTTAACTGAAAAATCAAACACAATATAAAATAGAATATGTTACACTGTACGAAGAACGCAAAGATGATAAATAAGTATATGTATGTCAAACGTATAATTATTAAATTTTTGAAAACTTTTAAAAACATTAATAGTACTTACATATTATCCTGTCGGCCATGTAAATTGACTACCATGAAGTTTGCCAAAGATCTCATTGTAGACCTTAGAAGTTAGAATTCTGAGCCACGTTTCGATATGCATTTATCACAACAAATTATTCGCCGGTCTTTCGGTAAATTCTATCAAATAACTTTTGCTGAATTATTCTATCCGCTTCGTAAAACACTTTTGCTGATTTCTATTGTTTTTTTAAGCTTTCCAAGTTTACCTGAAACTCTTTTCAGGACGCTATTATTGCAGATTTCTTGATGGTAATTTGTTCCAATCTATTATTCTTTGGTGGCCGCATGCAACTGTTCCTTTTCCTATTCAATATATGTTTAAATTAATCCGAGTATAATCACAAATGGATTCTGCAGCCGTCGAACTGCATTTCTTTTCGTATAGATATTCTAAGTCGCCATTGTTTATCCGTGGTTATCGTAAACCAAAGCAAATATGTTACGAGTATAAGTTGTGACGCCACGCTTATCCACAACTGTCTCTAAATCGTGTTGCTTGCGACAGTTTTAACAGTATACAGAATAATATACATACAATATTAATTTAATTTTCCTCCAAAGGGAGGATCAGTATATTAATGTATTTCATGAATTATTACCATATAGGTAAAAAACATGTTTTTAATGTACTAAACCCTCATTTCCTGCCACTCTTCTTTGTTATATAATTCAATAAAATAAATTAAATCGAATTTATTTTAGTTTTCCCTTTTGTTTTTTCTGCGTTTGCTTAAACTTTAAAACTAAACCTCAGATATTTGAGACAGATACTTTATTGAACTAAAATTTTATGGCCGTGATATATCCCAGTAAATCAGAATCGATTTCCCAGCAACTTGTTTCGAAAAGGACCCTTCTTTTATCGAACCAGCTCAAATTAAATTAATCTCTAATAAGAATTTAAAAACAATAAAACTCTGAGAAAAACCTTAAATGCGTACGGCATGCTTATTTTGGATCTTTTTAATTCTAAAACAAAGATAAAAACAAAAAATACCTGGGTGTATATCGAGAGATATATCGAAGCTGCCACAAAAAACCTTTAACGTGAAAAATAATTCTTGCTCATTGAAAATGCAAGCGTGACCACAGCATATTGATATCTATCTAAGCTTTAGTATCACCTTAACTAAATGCAATGGAGTTAATTTTAAACAACAATTTTCCTTTAACTCACAGCTATGCCTTACTTCATAAAAAACAGAAATGCTCATTTTCTCACTCATTTTAGCATCATTTTCGATAGTAATGAATTTTAGATGTTTAGGATAAAAAAAATATTAAAACTTCCGTTTTAAATACGTTTTTATCTAAATCTCTTAAAAAGAAATCGTGTACATGTGTATTTATGAAACAAAAAAGTTAAAATCTTAATCTTACTTTTTCCAGCCGTCTTGGATGGCCAAAAAGTGATATCCCCAGCAGTATGGCAAAAATTCACTTGAGGTCGGGTAACCAGCAGGCGAAAATATTAACTTATACAAGGAAAACTTTAAGATCAAGGGAAAACGTAATAAGTTTTTATTCGATTTTGTCTTTCTTTATTTAGAACAATTTAAAATACTGCATCTCATAACCTTAATATAAAACGGTTAAATTAACAGTGTTCGACAAATATGGAAGGGGAAGAATATCAAAACTTGCCACGCTGTGGCCATCTATAACACCAAGAACTGCAGTTGTTAGTTGTGGTAACAAAAATTCCCTCTATAATTCCCACAATAATTTTCCAAATAATTTGGTTCTCATTTAGGGCTTAAACTTATGTAACATTACATTTTCTTTTCTTTGAACATTATTAGGAACGCCAACATTTTCTCTCAGTTTATTTTATTTTTGTCAGTCACCATTCTCAGCCCTTACACCCATTGCCTTGCACTTA
Source organism: Stegodyphus mimosarum (assembly GCA_000611955.2). Lineage (NCBI taxonomy): Eukaryota > Metazoa > Arthropoda > Arachnida > Araneae > Eresidae > Stegodyphus > Stegodyphus mimosarum. Next base: position 55,834 of record KK121207.1, read on the forward strand.
ACAAAGCATTTTTTGACAAAGGCAGAGAGTCTTGAATGCAGCTGTGTATGGCCAGTGAGTCCGCAGCTGAATGATCGTACGAAGGCAATGGACTTAAATTTTCGCAACATTGTTTATATAAATATATTAATTTATTATGTTTAAGAGTCACCACTTACGATTGCAGTAATGTGTATTATTTCCCAACAAATTCGTACATTATTATACGAAGAGAAAGACCAAAATGATTTGTTTATTAGTTTTAGCAGCTTAGTTGAAATTAATAAACATTTCAGAAATAATAAAATAATAATCTGACGAATGTTTTTCTTTCGTCAGAAAGAGCCCATTCTACAAATACATTTTTTTATTATAGGATGAGTTCTTCGCCATTTGTCACTATTTCGTGGAATGTCTCTTGAAGGAGCTTTTAAGTAAAATTGGCTCGTGTTTATGTTATACATGGGAGAAACCACGAGAGTGCCCCTGCAGGAAGCATGTTTGTCGAGACTAGAACTTCGGAACGAAATACCAGTGTTTAGCGGCTTTTACCGCTCTGCCGTTGGTGGGACTTTACCGCTCTGCCGTTGGTGGGACTTTACCGCTCTGCCGTTGGTGGGCCTTTACAAATGCATTTGTAATAAATTCCTTATTTTCTGCTAAGTTATTGCCGCTGCAGGAAGTTATCTTCCAATTATAGCTGACGAAAGAGAATTAACGTTACTACATTACAAGGTTTGGTCTTCCATAACGACACTGATGACATCACTAACCCATAGTCTACTCAAAAGTAACTATTTCTTACACTATATCGTCTTGTTTATTTCAAGATACGCGAAGTAACGTTATTGAATTCGAGCATTGGAAAGAATCTAAGCTTGTTTGTCTACTGACCTTGGAAAGACCAACATAGATTTAAATAACGCTATCATATTAAAAAAACTCTTTTTTCCCTTGCAAAATATTTCATTTCTAAAATTTCATTACAAGAAACATAAAACTAAGGTAGAATGCCAAACACTGAAGACGACAGAATCTTCAGTGTTTGATATTCTATACTAAGCTTTTCACAGCTGTTTTTGTTTTCGTTAACATTAAAGTTTAACTTAAATTCTAACTTTTAATTTCTCTTTTAAGTTAAAGAGGTTGCATCATTGAAAAACAGTGGTTACGCAACTAGGGATTCGACTAAATTTATTCGTTAAGAAATTTGACTACGAGATTTTATTTTAATAGGCTCAACACAAAAGCATGTGTTCTTTTAGACTGTCTTAAAGTCTCTTAGTCTCCTTACAGTTTGAGGATTATATAAGTACATTTCAGAAGGGCTTCCAGTTTGCCGCTGGGTATATGTTTAGGATAATCTAAAAATAAACGTAATCTGCAAGATCTATCTATTCAGTTATATACTTACACCAAGCTAAAATTTCATAAAAATATAAGCATCATTTTTTCCTCTTATCTTCTGTTGATAAAAGTGAAATGTGAACTCCAGTTACTATCCTGATAATCCGAATTTAGATTCATTACTTCTAATAAGTGAAATGTTAAGAAAAGAAAATAAGCTTTAGTTAGATGTAGAAGATTTTATACTGCAGTTAAGACTGATTTATTGACACACAGATTGAGTTTATGCATGGCCAACATCTACAGTGAAGACAAGGTATGTTTTCAAACAGATGTTATTATGATTATTATTCGTAAAAAAACACTAAATCTGTCGGTAAACGCTATAGACCGTTAAAAGTTTAAGGACCAATCGAATTTTTTTATACAGTCGAACTCACTTATGACAATCAAGAAAGGAACCGCAATATTTGCTTATTATAAACGAGTGCTAGTAAAAAAGTGTTTGTGAAAAAAATCATAAATATCCATACATACTTACTGTATTATATAATACTTACTTTGTTAGCCCAAAGGAGCGTTAGCTCAGAAAGGCTATTAATTTGGTTTTGGCATTTTGCGTCGATTCACTGTAAATGTCCATATTGCTTTTCAAACTGTTGCCACAAATATTATCACCTTGTGTTATATTTAAAGAAATTAAATAGTGAAAAATCTGCATAAATGTATGTACGTCTCTCACATTATGATAAAACAGCGGTATCTAGAGCCATCAAATTTTGAATAACGCTATTCTCCTCCGAATATGGGCATCTGAAAGCCCAAATTTGGAATTTGTTGTGTTATCGATTTCATATTTTGTAACACTTTAACGAATTTTTGATGAAGAAACTCAACGATTTCAAAGCGAGCCGTGCCAGCGTTGTACAGAAAAAAAAATATTTTTATCTCCAGCGCGCGAGACTGTGTATCGTAAATTTCAAAGATATGCTCATTTTAAAATTATTTTGCGATATTGCTGTTGAATTGAATTCCATGATTTAAGTGCGAAGAACATGATATTTAATAAATAAAGGTAATACAGAAAACGTTAAGAAAAACGCCCCTTTGGGCGTAATGTAAAATCTAAAAGCTTTCAGATTTTTTTTATTATTTTTACTTATATTTTCTATTTCTGTACAGTATAAAAAATTGGTAAATTTGGTTTGAACTACTTTATTGTCTCTTTCTTGTGTTATTGTTCTTTGGAGAAGACTCATGACATCGTCATTTGCACCCCTAGCTTGGAAAAATGTTTGGAGTTTTTTCCGCATACTCAAAAGCCATTGCGTATGTTGGGAGGCATGGGGTTCAGCTTAAAGTTGTTCATATTCGTCGTTATCATCGTCGCTTTCATCAGTTTTTCCATCTGCTTGAATTTCAGCTGCAGTATCCTCGGGAGTAGGTATCTCGGAAGTGATAACATTGCCCTCAACTCATACATAATTTTCAAATTCTTCTCTACTCATTTCCGAATTTTCCCTTGTTCTTTAACAGTGCTGAAACAATAGAAAAAGATAAATAATACATTTTGCAGATTTCGGAATTTTTTACGCCATTCTCATACTCTAGTGAAATCCTTACTTTTTCGTCAGCTGTTGAAATTTTACGTTTTGACATCGCAAGATAAAATTTGGCGAGCGTTCGCTATGAATGCAGATCAGAGAATGATCAGGTCCCCTACCCTGCAATTCCTACGCAGAGTAAATTTCCATCCACTCAAGCAACCTTTGGTCGTCTCCATCCGTCTCCTCAAATGTTGCTATGGGATGTCCTTCCACATGCACTCCACAAGATGAAAAGGCCGCCATCACGTGTTCGCAGGATTTATCACTCATTACTAACTTTCGGTTGACTTCCGAATGGTAAAGGAATCTTTCGAAGAAAGGATTAGCTGAGGTGGAGAGCTGGAAGTCAATAGAAATTTTATGAATCACAAAAATGTAGCCTCGTTAAAAGCGAGTTATGCTCCCATAGACTTAACATTGTACCAACCAACTATTTCCGATAATTCCTCGTTATATCCAGGTTCTCATTAAATCAGGGTTCGTTATAAGGGAACTGCACTGTAGTATGAAATTTTGAGTCGTCATCGTACAGTCTGAGATGTACTCTTAAATTTTTTCATAAAACATTGAAATATTCCGTTTTAAATAATACATCAATTCCGTTTCAAAATCAGTTTCAGAGAAATGTGTTACTGCAAAGCAAATCTTAAGTAGCATGATCCGACATACAGCTTACGTAAACTTGAAAGTCATATTCAGCATGCGATTTTCACAGTTCACTGTTTTTGCATGCAAGCATACTGCAATGATTTATTTGCATTACAAAGCATGTAGTACTTTTTTTTAATTAATAAAAGGTTTTAAAAAGTTTCGATTAAAAATTGGAAATGACTTACTTGGGGATTTATTGATTCAATCCAATGTGCCAGAATGTGTGAGAATGTTTGCATGTGCATCTAATAAAATTGCTGAACTGCGTTATATTTGATCTCGGTATGCAAGAAGCGTTAATTATAGTGAAGCAGGATGTTCAATCACAAGTATCATTCAAAACACTTGTGTATGCTAACGTTTGGAATTAAAAAGTCTTCCGTGAGAAATATCCCCAAATAAAAGCTGTTACAAACAACATTATTGACATATTCCTCTACAAGCAAGCTTTATGCAAGTCAATAATTTACTACCAAAAAAAGGAAGAAATACGTTGAATATTTATGAACAAGATTATTTAAGAATTAGGTTAAGCAGTTCTATGTCAAATATTAAAAAAACTGCATCGCTACGCATTTCATTTAAACTTTTTAATTTTCCTCGAATTTCATTAGAGATACATTTCTCATTCAATTAATTCAATTCTCGTTTCGAGGCAAAACAAAAACATAAAAACTCAAAACATCATCATTAAAAATTGTAAAATACAGAAAAGCATAAAACAATACAGTTCAAACAGTTAAAAAACAATTTTTACATTTAGGGTTCCTACGCAGAAATGAGCAATTCGGCTAGCAGGCAAAAAGGCAGATTTTTCGGCCCACAAAACTGAAAGTTTATTTGTCGTCTCACTGGGGCAAAAAGAAGTTTCAGAAACTGACTTAATTCATTATTTCACTGAGTTTCAAATGTAAACACATGGTGGTTCGTTAGGCTTTACTCGCCATTTGGACTTTTAAATTGTTGATAATTCTTTAACTATTGCATGCAAATTTACTAAAGGCATAAAAACCTTAACCGCAACATACAAACCGCATAATTCAATCACTTTTAAAGCAAAAAATGCACAATTTACCAACATATAATAATAAAAAAAAACTAAACTCGCCGATCCAGGCAATAGAGTGGGAGTATATACATAACTGGTGCAGCCAATTGCAACAACAAAAGGGAGGTACACAACTGCATGTATTAGCAGTGCCATATACAAAATTTCAGTGTTCTACGATTACTTGCTCTTGAATTATGCGAGATACATACATACGTACGCACGTACAGATGTCAAGAAAAATCTTGTCTGAATCCGTTTTAAATCCATTTAACAATTCGTTTTGTCAAAAAGAGCCCTTTTCTTCTGTCTATGGGAAAAGATGTCGATCTAAAAATCATTTAAAGGAATTCGAAATCTGTCGAAATAGATATTTTCTTTGAAATATGATACCCGAAATTTTTCGTGATTACAATACTTTCCATACTTCCTACAAGGAAATAAAAAAATATCAAAGAAAAAACTACAAGCCATTAGTTTTCAAAGCATTTTTTCCTATTCTAATTATTATCTTTAAATTATTTATGTATATTAATTATTTTGTATTATGATTTTGTTTTATGTTGAATATTATAGATCAAAATGTAGAAGAATCAATGAAGAAAATCGTTCTTTTAAAAAGGAGCTGATACAAGAGAAAGGTGGGTCTAAACTCAATTTAACTGAAGTCAGTAAGATTTGTGACCTGTATTTCAGGAAGTAGAATTCTATAGATGAATTTCTGAGATCTAGAAGCCAGTCACTTTTATGTTTTCTTAAAAACTTACCATTTAAACCCTTTAACAACCACCAAATGTTTACATGAAAAAACATATTTATTTGAAATATATTTAACAAGTTTAATTACTGTTTGAATACTGAAAATGTAAATGGCAGTAACAGGCTTTTCGAAAACTTTCGCATTTTTGACCGTTTTTGCGTATTGCCGTATAAATGACAGTTATAGGCTCTGTGAAGCCTTTTGAAAACATTTAGTACCTATCAGTGACATGAATTTCTGTTAAGCTATTTCATATAATAGCTTACTAATACTAACAGCACCAGAAATTCTTTCAACGTTATTTCTGAGAGATAATGTTATATTTCTTCTTTACGGATCTTAGAAATTTTGACAATGCATTTTTTTCATTTAAAAAAATTTATCAGAATGCCCTGAACATTTCTTTATCGAATTCCAATGGAGTGAGAGAAAATAAAAATACTCGAAATTGCCTATCTCCTAATAATTCCATTTACTTGTAAAAGTTAAAACTAGTTGCTCAAAAGAAATGAAACAATCGATCGAAATTCCTATAAACAAGATCGTCACACGTTTCGTTCGTATTTTATTCTTCCTTGCGACCTATTACTGACAAATAAATCATGTCTTCAAGCCGTATAGCGAAAGGGTAAATTGTTACAGCAATGCATGACTATACAATTTATTATCTTCGATGACTTTTCTTTCAAAGGGTCACTAAAATAAAGAACTTATGAATTCAATTATAAGCTACAAAAGATTTCATTTCCTTCTTTTATACACTGCTCGACATTGAAAATGCAACACCAAGAAGGAGTGGTCAGAAATTTATGCAAATCTTAGAGTAGACGCACGTCACTGAGTTATGCAAATGATGTGAAATACGCAGCTCTCCGACGCACGTGAAGTAAGATATAAGGGACGGAACGTGCAGAATGGGCAATATTCGTGTCATTATTTCTGCCAGACGAATTATCGAAGAAAGTTGATTTTTGTCCTGGAGGATACGTGTAATAGGAGAGAATGCCAGGCCGCCGTCAACAAAGGCATTTCCAGCAGATAGGTATACTAGAGGTATGGTATTTTACGAGGGGTATGGTGATCGGACTGAGAACAGCGGGTTTGTCCTTATGTCAAATCGCAGCTGATACCCACATGGATGCGAGCACGGACGCCCCACCGCGCGACAACGCGGCATAATGGTTTGGGGCGCTATCGCCTACGATTCCAGGTCACCTCTAATCCGTATTCAGGGCACTATGACGGCCCAACGATACTTGGATAATGTACTGCGGCCGGTGGCAATCCTCTACTTTCAGGGGCTGCCTAATGAAATTTTTCAGCAGGAACACAGTGCTTGCATCTACCAACATGCTCTGCAAGGTATATAGATGCTTCCCTGGCCACCGTACTCTCCTGACCTGTCACCAATCGAACATGTGTGGGATGTGATTGGACACCGTTTGCAAACTCTGCCCCTGCCTCGTTCAGAAGACGAACTGTGGCAAATGGTTGAAAGGGAATGGAGAGCCATCCCTCAGGACACCTTCCGCACTCTTTTTGACTCTATGCCTAGACGTGTTTCTTCCTGCATCGCTGTCCGCGGTGGTCCTGCATCACTCAGGACACCATCCGCACTCTTATTGACTCTATGCCTAGACGTGTTTCTTCCTGCATCGCTGTCCGCTGTGGTCCTGCATCCTACTGAGCCGACGCCGTTCTCGCTCTGTATTCTGACTATTATTTTGAAATAAAGATCACTTATTGCTCTTGCTGTCTCTGTCTTTTTTCCAAATTTCATCCCTTTCTGACCACTTCCTCTTGGTGTTGCATTTTCAATGTCGAGCAGTGTATTCAAGAAGTTAAAGAACTCAAAATACAGCGGGCCGATAAATTTGAATGCGTTTAAAGAAACATACAAAATTAGCAAAGTGGGGAATCAAACTGCAGTTTGCACCTAAAAGCAAACTCCCACCTTGATCCGTCGTTATACAGAAGTAGGTTGTTTTGGCATATAGCAAATTTTTAGTCAGATTTCGCTGGTAAACAACATTATATTTTTAGAAACGAGAAAATATATAAATTTAAATCTTTTAAAAGGAGATGTGCACCTAAAAACACATTATGGGCACTTAACACTATTAGCACTATTGTAATAAGCTCACAAATGCAAACTGAATATGCTGTATAAATACTTTGTTACTTTGAGTGGTATATTGGTGTTCAGCACAGATGACTTTACCTGCTCTTACCAATTCACTGAGGGAGTCCATTAAAGGGCCTGACTGTTGAAGAAAACCTGAAAGAAACTGTCTATGTGAGACGACAATTAGTCAGAGAAGAAGATTAGAAAGCATTTTGCTTTCGGAGAGACGAAATGAAAGTCCTTGCAATAGCGTAAGGCGAGTACATAGCTTCTGAGCTGCGAAGAAAAGGGATCTAAGAAAGCGTCAGTGTGTGGTTGGGCTGCATCACGTGCGGTGTGCACATTGCTTCATCATTCTTCATGAAAAGCTAATTTTCCTCCGTATCAAACATCTCCAATAGCGAGAGAGCTAATTTCAACTTCTGCAAAGGGGATTTCAATGTCCTAAATTTAGAAGCCAATTCAGCAAATTTTTGCCTGAAGTCTCCTAAATCTTTATCAGCAAAAGCGTTCTTTCCACGGAATGAAGAGGGTACTTTCTGCGGCGGTGAGATAACACCAGGCTCCATTTTCCTATTATTTGGAACAGCACAGATCAGTCTCAATCAGACTTATTTTCTTCGAAGATGACGATATTCGCCCTTTTGGAAAAAACACAGTCTTTGGAAGAAGCAATGTGTTGTGATTTGCATCTCACATAAGTCGGCTTCGCGTCTTTAGATAGCTGACAAGTACAGGTTAAGTGATCTTCACTACACTTGAGGCACCTAGGTTTGTTGTTATAAAACATTTACCATGTCCGTAACGTTGACATCTGACACACATAATAGGGCGATTAAACTAGTGGTAACGTCTTATCTTCCCTTGCAGTACTGTATAGATATTCATTGCTCTCTGTTTATAATATGAATTTGAGAGTACCACCTATTGATAAATTTTTAGCTAAAATTTATTCTTATGCGAACGCAATCAACCTTTTTAATAAGTCTTTGTTTAGTGTGTGATTTCCCAGATAGCTGATTTTATAAAAAATCCCCAAATTTACGGGAGCACTGTACTTCATTATTAAAGTTAAACAACCAGTATATTAAAAACAAAACATAATCACTGGGAATATTATACTCTCATCTACAACTCTGATGTATACTTTGTCACTTAAGAATAGACTAATGAAAAGAGTTTCGTGTTGCTATAAACAGTAAATATATTTCAGTAAAATTCAGTTTAAAATCAGTTTCATAGTGTGTAGCTAATGCAGCGACTATAGATATGAGGCATACATATTCTGATTTCTGATGAAGAAAATGTGACATATAGGATTTCAGCATTCGTTGTAAATTATAATTTAATTTATAGTCACGGAGAAAAAATATCAGTGCAGAAAAAAGATGATTGGCATAAACTATATAATTAAAATTTACATACTTCAATTTTGCAAATGAATTTTAAAATATTTCCTCTTGTAGATTACTTTTAGGTGCAGCTAAATAAATTTTCATTGCAATTAATTTTGCAGTGGGAACACCGTGACCAGTACTATTCATGAAATTTTTTATCTCGTAGAATACGCGCATTTAACACACTGAACTATTAATCGCAAAAAAATGCATTACAACTTTTACATCGTGGATATAAAAACAATATTGCATCTAATATTATGTGACCTAAGTGTTAACTACTAAAAGCATATAACATAATAGCTTATTCTTCACTTCTTTAAGTACCAGTTAAATACACTCATGGACAAAAAAATTAGCGCACCAAGAAATAATTGCGGGATCCTAACGAAACTTGCAGTGAAGGTACATGTCGGGGAGATATGCAAATGATTAGAAATGCAGCTTGATTGCGCATTACGTATAGCCGGTAGAGGGCGTTGAACATCGTACTCTGTTGAGTATAAAACAGGTAACCAAAGCTTGTTTGAGTGTGCTGAATCATATACAGAGGAAGAGCTGAGGTAGACATCCTATCAGGACTTTTCACCGTCATGTGCCCTTGGCATATCTTCAGGAGCCGCTAACGCTGCATTGACTAGCAGCACTTCGGCCATATCTATATGGACTGGACTGGACTGAGGTAGACATGCCATTACACTGTGTTCGAAGACAATGTGAGCAGTTTGAGAGGGGGAGAATTGTCGGGATGATGGAAGCTGGGCGGTCAGCTAGGCGAGTAGCTCGTCAATTAGGCCGCTCTGATTGTGTTATGAGGAGGTGTTGGGACCAGTGGGCCCGAGAGATGTCAGGTACACGAAGACAAGGCTCAGGACGCCCTCGACAGACCAGTCGTCGAGAAGACCGCCACATCGTACGAAATGCAGCGCACAGCCAACTGCTTCATCAGCCGCCATCCAGGCACAGGTAGCACCTTCACGTAGGGGACCCTGTGTCTTCTCGAACCATGCGAAGGCGCCTAGCTGAAGGACATTTTGTATCGCGGCGTCCATTACGTGTGCTGCCCTTGATGCCCACCCATCGACGCCTTCGTTTGGAGTGGTGTCGAGCACGAGGAAACTGGACTGCAGCGGAATGGAACCAGGTCGTCTTTAGAGAGAATCCAGATTCAATCTCGGCAGTGATGGCAATCGTGTTCGTGTGTGGAGAGCCCGTGGTGAACGCCTCAATCCTGCCTTTGCTGTACAGAGACACATCGCTCGCACAGCTGGTGTGATGGTATGGGTTGCCATTGCTTACAATACACGGTCACCCCTAGTATTGTTCCGTGGCACCCTAACAGCCCAGCGATATGTTCATGAAATCCTGCAACCACATGTGTTGCCACTCATGCAATGGCTCCCAGGAGTCGTTTATCAACAAGACAATGCTCCACCTCATACGGCAAGGGTGTCACAAGACTGTCTCCGCACTGTTACTACCCTTCCTGGGCTTGCCCGATCCCCAGATTTATCTCCAATCGAGCATATCCGGGATCATTTGGGACGGCGAGTTGGGCATCCCACGAGTTTGAACGAACCAGAGGAAAGGTTACAGCAAACATGGAACGAAATGTCTCAAGACATCATACAGAACTTGTATGACTCAATGCCTGATCGTATCGTATCGTGCATTCGCGCTAGAGGGGGTCCAACGCAGTATTAACTCCTCCATTCCTTTGCCTTTTTCTCTGAAATAAATTATCCATTTTCTTTGATTTTCTTATCATTTACTTATATCAAAGTAATCAACACTTATGCAAAATTTCGTTCCATTTTGATGACTCCTTCTTGGTGCGCAAATTTTTTTGTCCATGAGTGTAGATAAGGGCCTCTTGAGCAGCATACATTTCTAAAGTCTGTTTCATCACTGATGTGAGTATAAACATGTTACTGCAAGTAAAATTTTCTGAACTATAAGTTTATCTTCATAATACCGTAAAACCAACTAATTTTATAATTCTATAACACACATAATGCTTATAATTAAAGTTACTTTCTTTAGACTTATGCAGAGTCTGTTCTGGTAGGAATAATTCGTTGAAACTTGTTATATACGTTATATGGATCATGGGGAAACGAAATCTGCAATGAAAAATAATAGTTCAGATTTCGACCACCAAGTGAGAAGAGGGTGCATGAAGAACAAAATTCCAATCTGGATGTGTTATTTAATCGCAGCATTTGTTCAATGTACATTCTGCTTGCGTTAATCACACGTGCGAAGCGTGTTATAGCGTGCTCAACAGTAGCACGAGGCTACTGTTGAACTAAAAGAGTTTCTAGATGAGTTGTAACAACATGACTTGATATGCTTGCTATCAATTCGGTCCATATAACTACAGTCCGTATGTTCCCTCCATGGCCTGAAGTCACAGGGATTTAAATCTGGATTAACTGTCTGGCCTCCTGGCCAGACAGTTAGTACACTTCTCGAAATTACCCGATCATTTCCAAAGTGCACACAAAGCCGTACCTACACTGATGCTGCAATGTGAGGTGATTCACCACGTTACATGAAGACAACAGTCTCTAAACTTTATCGTTCTTGTAAGGTAGGAATGACTTGTTAAAAATGTTCGTAATAATAGGCGCTCCTGATGGAACGCCTTTGAGGGTTTCGAGGAGTGTTTTCCTTAAAGGAAAAGGGATCAAGAATGAAATCAGCCGTAAAAGCACTCCATACAGTAGCGTAATCAGGATGCAGAGACCTTCATGCTCAACATTAAGACATATACATTATATGCAACAGTTTTCAGTATTAACAGCTCCGTCTAAGGTAAAATGCTGCACGTCCAACCACAAAATATTCCAAAGCTATGCAATGTCAACGGCTATTCTAGCCAAAAAAAGGCTAGCAAAATCAGTGCGTTTGCCTGGATCTTGTATGATACCACTTTACGATAGATCGCAAGACTTTTCGTATTGACTCCCGAAGTATGACACCACTCGAGCACTTGTCAAAGAATTTTGGGAATCGGATGCTCTTTCGACTTTTTTCGTAGCCTCTCAAGTCTCAATATTCTCGCAGAGCATTTGAAAAACTATTGTTCTAATAAAACAACCTGATCAGTAAAGCTGCATCTTTCTAATGTGGAAGAAAGATTTTACGACATAGACTAGGGGCTTTTTAAAGCGCTTCAAATTTGCAAATGACCTTACTCTATTGTAGGAAAAGCACCATCTGTCTGTCGAAATTTGAACTATTAGTTACATATTTTTCCCCACGATACCTACCACTTTCAAAGAAACAGATCTACCAGAACGGGCTCGACGTAGTTCTAAATAGTTTAACATAAGCATGGTACCCAGTACCACCCAGTACGTAACCCAGTACATAAATTTGCATAGTTTTAAAGTGTAGACCTGAAAATCGCTTTGGTTTTGAAATTTGCACATTTCTTCAAAAGTTTTTATTCCTACGCTTCTTACCAAAGAGATGGCTTTGTTAGGGGTGTTTCAAGTACATCCAATCACTCTCAATTTCTGTTTAAATATCCATTGCAAATTGTTCTAGTATAATATCGTTTCTCACACAAAATTTAACTGTATTAAGGACAAAAAAATGAGATATAAAATTTATGTATTAACTCGAAGGCAAATATTAGCAACATGCGCAAAATTTTAATATGCTTTTAACCATACTTATGACAAAAAACTCTAAACAGTGAAGAAATTTATATGAGTAAAAAAATTTTTAAAGAAATTAAGGATATTTCTTTTGTCTTCTGCTAGAAAAGAATGAATAGTTAAAGGTGTATAAATTTAAGCCTTTACATTCATTTGACATTAACATCCATTAATCCAATGAATAAGAATTCTGAAACATCGTAATGTCTTGCGATTTGGGACCACCAACAGGCTGGTTAGGAAAGCATACTTGTGATCTTTCTCACGTGTAACAGAAGACGAGCCATTAGAAAGTGCTCGATAAAAGCATCCCTGTCTTTGGCTTACTATAATTTAATGTAACTAATCAATTAATATAACCTAGACTTTAAAATCACGTCAAATACTAGAATCTTAAAGTTGTTGTCATTACATGTGGATATGAAATTTTGCTTTAATTGAAAACTCTTTAGTTAAACATCCCCCAATTTGCTTCCTCGTACGAATTAAAGGAAGTATTGTAATCACAAGAAATTTCGAGTGTCATAATTAAAAATAATACCAATTTTGGCTGCTCTGGAATCCATCTGAATGATGTTTTTGCGTGACACCTATACGTACCGCAGAATAAATGAATCTTTTTTTTTCTGAAACAGATTGCAAAATGGATTTCAAATGGATTGCGAGGAGATTTTTTTCATGAGCATGTGTGCTTGCTTAAGCATATACATCGCATAACTCAAAAACGAGTAGCCGTAGAACATAGAAATTTTGTATATGGGATTGCTATAATATCTACTTGTCCACACCTACCTTTTTGGCTGCAATCAGCCGCACCAAATACATATATAAATAAATATCTATATATACACTGGTAAAATGAATTAAGAGAATTTGCATATTTTATCGAATTGCATGAAAAGAACTGAGCTGAAGGAAAAACTACTGCTTTTAGATAAAAATGCAAATCTTGTAAGGCAAATACGTAAGTGATGTGTAGTACACTTGTGTGTAGGCGGAGCCAGTAGAAAAACAGGCTTTTTAAGACAAGTGCCTGGCCCCAGCCACTACCCCAAGCTCTTATTGGACACTACTTGTGATGTCATAGAGTGACGAAAGGAATTCCCCTCGGCATTTTTGCGCGCGAAAAATACTCTGTTACATTCCACAAATTCACATTTATACAAAACATAACCAAGACCAAAAAAAGTATAAGTTCATCTAACTTACACAAAACCGATAATAAAATCTCTTCAACCTGACGTCATAAACGGCAACCAATAAGAACAGGGGTGGTGGCTGGGGCCAGGCGCTTGTCTTTTTAAGAGCATAGAGGGTAAGAAGAATTGCGTTCGCTAGCGCCACCTTAGCGAATTTCTTGGTGTTATCTTGCAGCAATCGGTTAAATTCACATCGGAACAGTAAAACTGAGTAACCACCAACGTCTACATGACGGAATGAGGTGGCGAATTGTGGGGAGGCTGGAGGCAGGACAATCTAAGTCCAGATATGCACAGAGTTTAATTTAACGCCCGGCGTCATGTGTAACCTATGGACACAGTTCCAGGATACTGGATCCATCCAGAAAAAGCCTGGACAAGGTCGTCCAAGAGCGACGACGGCCAGAGAAGATCGCTGTTTGTCCGTTTTAGAGAGGCTTAACAGAAGGGCTACAGCTTCTCAGCTCTTTCGGAACCTATATGCAACCACAGGAACCCGTGTAACAAGGGCGACTGTTTCCAAAAGACTGAATGAAAGAGGACTGTTTGCCTTGCGTACCGCTCACGTCTACGGGCAGGAGAGGCCGATTAGCATGATGCAGGCAGCATAGTGATTGGAGTATGGAGCAATGGCGACCGTTCTGTTCACCGATGAGTCCCGTTTTAGCCTAAACATCGATTCTCGCCGTACTTTCATATGGAAAGAGCCAAAGACTCGCTACCTACCCTCCAATATCCGCAAAATCAACAATTATGGCAGTGGCGGTGTAATGGTCTGGGCAGGCATCATGTTGGATGACCGCATACCTCTCCACGTCTTTGACAGAGGCTCTGTCTGTGAGGTATAAGGATGAGGTCTTGGAGCCCTATGTTTTCCTTTTCCAGAGTGCAATGTGCCTCGAGTTCAACTTACCGGACGATAACGCGAGGCCACATAGAGCTCTTCTGGTCGACGAATTTCTCGAAAGTGAGGATATTCACCGGATGGATTGGCCAGCCAGGTCTCCAGACCTCAACTGTATAGAGCATGTCTGGGACGCTCTGGGGAGGGCAACTGCAACTCGCAACTCCCCTCCGTGAACGATCCAGGAACTGAAAACAGCGTTGCTGAATGAGTGGGACCAATTGTCACAGGCACTGATAAACTGTTTTATTTCCAGTATGATATTACGCTGCGAGGCCTGTATGGCTGTAAGAGGAGACCATACCTCCTATTAACCCATTTCTTTTGTGTCTTCTACAACCGCTGTTTCAGACCTTCAGACTCCCATGAGTGTTACACATGAGCATGTGTGTCTATTATAACTGTTAAATGTGTATTTTGTTTGTATTATATCAACCTATGTTCACAGCAAATTTTATTAAAATCTGTCCAATAGTTCTAGAGATCGTGAATCAAATATAAAAATTCTCTTAATTTATTTCGCTAGTTATATACCCATCTCGTTACCCGACTCGGTGAGCTCAATTTTTTTATTTTTATATGTTAGTAAACTGTGCATTTTTCGCTTTAAAGTGATTGAATTAAAGGCCAGAAGTTTTATAAGCCCGGAATCATGAAGTTACCAGAAAGATGGCAAAATGTCTTCGAAGAGAATGGAAGATAGTTTATCAGGACTTAGTGTTCTGTGCATTCTTTTTGGAAACATGGTAAATTCTGTAAAGGGT